>CAXIWF010000638.1:0-39789 GCA_964036045.1 Eutreptiella sp. 'Long Island Sound 2002' | reverse complement strand
GCGAACTTTTCATTTCCTGATCCGTACTGGACAGACGTGTCTGAGGAGGCGAAAGCTCTGATCAGGAAGCTTTTAGTAGTAGACCGAACTGCCCGGCTCGACGCCGATGGCATTCTAGCAGACCCTTGGCTTAACATCAAGGGCAACGGCGCGGAGCTGTCGCACTTCAAGCCCAACCTCAAGACTTACAACGCACGGCGGCGCTTCCGCAGCGCTATCCATGCCGTGCAGCTGACCGCCATGATCAAGGGGCGCAAGTTTGGCGGCGGGCGCAAAGCCTCTCTGCTTGATGTCGTGCAGTCGCCCACCTTCAACAAGGACGCAGAGCTGAGCTCCAAGTCCCAAGACTCTGCCGAGGGGGACAAGGACATTGACAAAGGTATGACTCCTGATCCCTCTGCCACCACCATTGTGGAGGCGCGACTCACTCTGCCAAGGTCGCTGCGGCCGCTACTGCCTCCACCCTGGGAGCCGTCTAGTCTTGTCGAGTCGAGTCGGTTCTTGGCGGATACCGACTAACTAGCGTGCTACAAAGATTAAAGTGCTGGAGCAGATGCGGTTTAGTTATGCGAAAAGAGGCGAGACGAGGCGATATATCAGAGCTTAATGAATGCATGCATGCATGCTGCATTTTATCCGCACACAAGTCTACCGGTATATCAGAACCCACAATCCACTCATTTAACCTTGCGCCGAATTGGGAGGAAAAGGAACTCGCTACTCACCGAAGCTCTTGAGCTCCGATGTACCGAAGTTTTCACGCGCCAATGAATAATTTCGATTCGTTGTTCTCCCAGAGCGATGTTCATGGAGGCATGATGTGCCCCCGGTACATTCGCTGCGCGGGGACTGCTCTTTTTGTAGCAACTACCAATAATCCTGCTGCTATTCCTTCCCCTGATGCCGCTATTGCAGTAGTTCCTGCTGCTATTCCATCTGATGCCCCTATTGTATTAGTTGCTTGTTTATAGTTAGTATTATCATGTATAGCCCATACATACCTCTGCTCTAGCTTGACTATATTAGCGTGAGTATGAATGGATGTGCATCGCCCGGAAGAGCAGTCGATTTCCACCCTTACCGGGCCAAGCCATACATATCTCTGCTCTAGCTTGACTATATTAGCGTGAGTATGAGTGGATGTGCATCGTCCAGAAGAGCAGTCGATTTCCACCCTTACGGGGCCAAGCTTAATCTAACCTTATAGCGTGATGTCTGGTTGCACCATGTAAGATGAATTGTCGTAGGGTTTATTTTATCCCTGCAATTGCAATTCTATGATTAATATGAAGTAATCATCGCACCACCAATACTGATGAATGAAGTAATCATCGCACCACCAATACTGATGAATGAAGTAATCATCGCACCACCAATACTGATGAATGAAGTAATCATCGCACCACCAATACTGATGAATGAAGTAATCATCGCACCACCAATACCGATGAATGAAGTAATCATCGCACCACCAATACTGATGAATGAAGTAATCATCGCACCACCAATACTGATGAAAGACACAGAGTAATGCAGTCATAGCTCCAAACCGTTCCATCCTCAAACATATCAGTAGCAAATTTATGATTTAAAAAAATCTATTTCGTCGTAAAGTTTTAGCGGCATATGTACAAAGTTGTTTATCTTTTATCTACAGGAAGTGCAAGGTACTGTCGAAGCATACTGGGCACCGCTGCTTCATATTGGCATAGAATATGCCATAAAGATCGAGCAGCGCCGTGTCGTTCACAAAGGAGTGCTTGCCCGGTCGTGCGTGCGCGAAGAACTCGTTGGTGGTGCGGTACTGCGTGACGTCGTTCTTCGCGTAGCTGCCCCCTTTGCCCCGGTGTATCTTACGCAGGAAGTCGTGCAGCGAAAGCGTCCAGTAGTGGTTCAACTGTACTACAGGGTAGTAGTTATCGACCCACGGGGTCCAGGGCTGGCAGTCGATGTAATGCCCCTGAGGGTCTATAGGGCGGTTCCCCAAGGCTGCGGGGCAGGTGGTCTCGTCGTATTTCGGACAGTGCTCGTTTTGAAAGGCATCTACGCATGCTACACGGTTTATCGACTTAACATGCCTAGAAACAACAATACCGCCGCCACCACCACCACCAGCATCATCATCATCATCACCATCACCATTATCACCATCATCACCACCAGAAGTGCAACGCAGGAGGGAGAAGAGAAATTATAGGTATAAATACTGCGAAATACTATACAAGTTTATTATAGACTCATGTAGACAGCCTGGTAGCCTGGTGGCCGACTGGGAAAAGCATAACACTCAAAAATAGATAAGGCAATCTGTCGGGGAAAGGAGCCTCTTGGCTTCATAGCACTTACTGGTTTCAAACATGCGCTTGAGCAGTCTATCGTGCGGCAGCACCACCCCGTGTAGATCGTAGTCCCTCGCTGGCATGAACGCCAGATTACCTGTGCGACCAAAAGCACTCAAAGGTGCTTCTGGAATAAAAAACGCCCAATTAATGGCTAGTGTGGGAGCTTTGACATTTTCCAGTAGCTGCCCGATGCACTTGTGCTGGTGCAGTACGAGCATCTCATCGATGTCGAAGTTAGCACCCCACGTGTTGACCAGCTTATGCGGCTCCGATATGCTCTTTCCTCGGATTTCCGGAATGCGCTTTTTGTAGCACGTATTTAAGCCCTTGAGAAGACGCATCTCACCCATCCAAGGTATTATCTCAACGAATTGCTCAGCTATCATACACTGCACGCTGGATGATTGTACCATGATATCCGCTCGTCGTTATTATATATGAACACATGCGACACTCCCAGCATCAGGTGGTGCACCAAAAACGGAACTATAAATTCGTAATCAGAAGCAAAATATGTACATATATCTACTTCGGTTGTATTCGATCTTCTTAAGCAATTTGCCCTCTTATCTCGAATGGGTGCCATAAAGGCCTCACAATCGATAGCCTTTTGGGCTTCATCCAAAGTCATACTAGGCTTGATATTTATGGCTGGCATTGACATTGGGCCGAAATGAATCTTCGAATGAGGAGCACTCTGACCTGAAACTGCATCTTCTGCTTTGTAGCAAGAAAAGTCAAGAGTACTGAAAACAAGTACGAGTAGACGATTCTCTGCAACATAATTCGAACCTGAATATAAAAATATAGTGCTTGCCAAGCGATACTTGGAATAGGGGCTCTTTTTTAAAACGAAGGTTTTGATACTACAATAGTATCATATCCCTATAGTATTGTAGTTAATAGACTTAAATCTACGAACCTCCTAATTAGAGCGTCCAATTAGGTGAATTTAACCGCAGGAAAATTTATATACTGTATAGAAAAATATTCCCAGTTCTGCAGCATTGCATCATTGTGATGAACTCCAGCAGCAGGAACTCCAGAACACTTCAGAACTCGCAAACCCACAGGAAACATCAGCAGACATCCGATCGAACCGCAGTAAATCCACAGTAGAAACCCTGGGAATCCAAGAAGCCATAGAGACCATAGTCCGAGTAGGAACCGCAGTTGGATATATGATAAAATGATCACAGTGCTAGCGAGCTAGTTATGTGTTGTAGGTTTTTGTTTGTGCATGGAACAGGCCATGGAGCATGGTGCTGGAAATTTCTAGTTGAAGCATTGTCTAAACGAGGCCTTTCGTGCCATGCCGTCGATTTACCTGGCTGTGGAAATGATAGCACTGACCCAAGTACAGTGACAATGGAAATGTGGGTTTCCAAAATTAATGATGCCGTGGACTCCTTTGCTTCTAATGACAAAATCATCCTCGTCGGTCACTCTTCTGGGGGATTTCCGATATCTGCATTCGCAGAGATCTACTCAACAAAGGTAAAGCGCTTGGTATACCTTTGCGCATATTTGCCCAGAAATGGAGAGAGCATAGAATGCCTGAATAGTCAACGAATTGCTTCATTTGCTCTCGCTCGACCATGGGGCAAAGCCTTGCAAGTATCCGCAGATGGCGTCACGACGTCGTTCGTGAACACGGAGTGTGTGCAGTTTCTCTATCAGGACTGCACGCCGGAGATGGTTGAATATGCTTTAGAACATCTCCGCCCATACCCTATGCACCTTCGAAAAGTTGAACTGAGTTTAAGCGATGAGAGGGTTTGGTTCTGTTCCAGCATCTTATATTCTGTGTTCTCAAGACCGAACTATATCACCAGCGGCACAGAACACATGGCAAAAAGCTGTTTGACCGACCAGGATATCTACCGAATAGATAGTGGGCATTCACCATTTCTCTCCAGCGTAGAAAATCTCACTGAGATTCTGTGCCAGATAGCAGAACGTTCGTCCTTGTAATGCTGTAATTTACTGCTGCATTTTTTCTTTGATATAACTCCGAAAGTAAATTTTATAAACACTGCTTGCAAATCACTTGCCACTTCTCAAGTGTACGCAACTTACTGCAAGTACCCCATGCTTCTTCTTGGTGCTGGACTACAGTCAGCATATCTGCAGGCGTGTGCTTGGGGCTACTCGTGCTTCTTCTTGGTGCGCTCGAAGAGGCGCTCCATCTCCTGCATGAACTGTGCGTGCACCTGGTCTATGCGCTCCTGGGTGATGGCCTCCCGCTCGATGCGCTTTACTTGTATGGGCCTACCCACCTGCCGAATAACATAGCAACACCAATTTTATAGCAAAATAATAAAAGGTAGTATAAATAGCATCCGTGTGAGTAAAAGAATTACCGTGCAAATGTAAATAATACAAAACTGATTTATCTCAGGCTCTTATCAAGAAGTGGCGGTAGGAGCACAACTCAGTATCATATTATCTGATGGAAGAAAGCTAGCCACACTGCTTAATATACTAACCTCACTATTAAGGGCACTTTATGGGAATTGGAGTTCCATAGCGACCCCAAAAGATGCAAATTCCTATCTGGAACTTCTTCTGCAGCCACTGCCGAAAGCCTGCCATGCAGATTTGTAATTACCGCCGCCACCGCCACCGCCACCGGGGACCACCACCACCACCGTCACCATATCATCATCAATAAGTCGGCCGGGTCAAAAATACGCATTATGAAGACCATACGTATACGGATATCTGCGCTGCGGGGGCAGTTAGCTATGTGTAACGGCTCGCTCGATATATACTCAGCTATATAAAATAATCACCTGAAAGGAAGTTTGATGTTGTATATGTCTCGTTTTCTCCAAAGGTATACTGGTGGACGAGTAGTGTTGTTAGAATAACAGGAGCCAAACAGCAAAACAGATAACTAAGTTACTTGATGTCATAGCAATGGAATTGCTCTTAAAGCATGTGGATATGACTAGATATATCCCATAGGTTAAAAATAATGACGATAAGCAGTTTCAGCTAATACAGATTCCAAAGTAACTTATTGTGGTGACCACAGGTAGGGCCGTACTTCCCGCAGGGCAGTAACACTACGGCAGTGAGGGGGTACGTACGCGAAAGTGAGCCAGAACGAGAATTGAGATGATTGTATTAAGCAGTATTAACATGAGAAAAAAGTAGTTGTGACTTATGGAGGGTGGCTATGATAGTTGGTGCTCACCATTGGCACGAGGGGCAGACCGTATTGTAACGCCAGCTTCACAAACCCCTTGCGGCTGCGCAGAAACACTCTGTGCTCGCCAGGACGGGTCATCAGCTGTTCTCGCTCGCCACCCACGTAGATAAACAGCGAGCGTCCACGTCGTAGGTTATAGTGTGCAGTCTGTGAGCTGGCATCCACACAGCCTAGGAACAATGCGATCTTAAAGTATAGATCAATTGTATTTTATTCGATCAATACCAAATAGGTCAATTAACGTTACAACAGCGATACTTTAGTTATGTCTCGTGCAAATCATCGCAAGATAATTACGAGAGCCACTTTTGAGCATAGTGGATGATTACCTCTTTGATAATAGGAATAAGGAAGAGGACAGAAGCTATTAAATCACGCCGTGGCCCAGTGTGTACTCTTGAGAGCATTCCGCAGCAGTCTGTCATCAACAGTAAGTGGTTTACAGAGCAGGCGCCATGGGGGAAGGCACAAAATATGTACGAAGAATTTTGGTTTAGTTCTTCTTCTAACTCAATCTTGCTTCGGAAATACTTCCGAATATATTGCCATCCCGCCAGTCGTTGAACCCATGGTGATATACAGCCGTCTTTGTAACTTAAATATAAAGTCACTGGGTAGGTTGGAGCATATGCGAGGAATGCTGAAAGAACTATCCTTACAGCAAGGTTTCCCCATCCGGCGGATATGTAAAAGAACACTAATGTAAACAGGATCGGAGCTAGTAAGCCTGAGAAGAGCAGAAGCTTTGGCATAGTATAGGTAGAAGATAATACGCTATATTAAAGCCTTAATATACATATTGCTGGAGTAAGAACTTACTCATCCTCTCTAAGGAGACCTTCATATTTGATTCTCATTGCGAGGGATTCCTGCGGGGATTCATTAGCAGAAGCAGAAGTCTGGACATTATGATGATGATGATGATGATGATTATGATGATGATGAGTTCATGAAAAATTTACCCGAAGTACCGGCGGGTACAGTACAGGTCTGCAAACGGTCATGTTGAAGTTGCTGTATAAAAATTACATACCCTATTCCAGGTATTGAAAAAATGGAACCCAGCAGGGCATCTAACGTTCAACTAAAGCTTTAGTATATTACCTGCTGTACTCATACTTTTGAACTTTGAAAGTATAATAATTGTAAAATTTTAGTCTACTATCAGCGTGTGATGCAGTGATATAGTCTTAAGCGATTAAAACTAAGCTATATAGGGTGGACATCGACCACTCAATATGTTACGACATTCGGCTCGCGTTTTTGGTCCTCTCCGTCGGCACCAATATGCCAGGAATCTAAGCACAGAAAATACCTCTACCGTAGGAAATGGGACGAAAGCAAATTCGGAGAGTGTACCCAAACGCCTTCCAGGTAAATTTACTGGGAAAACTTCACGGGTCGTACTTATACCAAGCAGTCATTGCAGAATATTTTATACCGATTATATTGCCATTGTTTCAATTTGCACGAATATTTATATTAACAGTATCATTTGAGGACATCAGCCGGGCGTTGTATCGAATACAATCTGGGCTTAAGTATACGGTAAATTTTCATCAATATTCCTCAGTTTGGAAGCATACTATAATCACCCTAGTAGGGTGAACAGCATTTACAACGGGAACCCTATTATTCACGTATATACGCATATGTGTCTATAAATTATTTCTTTGGATTTTTAGGACTGTGAACGGTCTCAGTTCTTATCAGAACTGTGTAACTGTGAAATATATATGAAGAAAGACTTCACTCAATTTACGGGATCTTTTAAGGAGAGGTGAGTGGTGCATTAAAGACTATTACGTGTAGTGGTAGTTAATGTATACTCAGACTTTTTTACATATTGTCTTCCACGATTGATTCACCATTCACCACCTGACCACAAAGATGTCTGTGCCGATAAATATAATCGATTGATTTGTTGGTCCCGCCCATCTGCCCGGATACTGCATGTATGCATTGGCTGTGGACTGTATATGTCCCAATATCATATATCACGGTGATACCCACAATCACCAGGGGTGCTCGCAATGCCCTGATGCTGTTGACAGCTGAGCAGAAGAAGAATGGCGTGGTAACCGCCTCAGCAGGCAACCATGCTCTGGCGCTGTCTTGGCACGGGAAGGACTTAGGCATCCCCGTCACCTGCGTTATGCCCCTCAACGCGCCTATGTCCAAGGTGGGCAACTGCCGCAAGTTCGGGGCGCAAGTGGTGCTGCACGGCTCCCACATCGGAGAGGCGAAGGAGCTTGCACAGAAGAACTTTCCGGATCTGCGATACATCAACGGCTATGACGACCCGGAGATCATTGCGGGAGCAGGGACCATGGGAGTTGAGATCCTGAACCAGGTGAGTAGGGGCGTGGGTAAGGGTCTACCGAGCACAACTTGGGGATGAGATGAGTCAAATGTGGCCTTGCATTCAAACTCTGTCAGATATTTAACACGCCTAAATTGAACTCGTTTGCTTGGCAGATTAAAGACGTTGATGTGATCGTGGTGCCTGTTGGGGGGGCAGGGCTCATTGCAGGTAACAAGTCTGACACGGCACAGCGCAGCGCATGTTCGCAGGCTGATGTATACTGCAACTTATCCGCTTGGTTGGTTGGTTAACTTCTCCATACCATTCTGTTGTACCGGTCATTTATACCTCAGCACCAATGCAATATTTACCACTTACTTTGCAAATTCCAACATTTATTTATATTGATATCTCTCGATCCAAACATCTCTCTCTCTCTCTCTCTGTCTGCTGACCGTGCTGGTCGGCCCGGCCCGACAGGGGTTGCATTGGCGGTGAAGACCATTCGGCCCAGCGTGGAGGTGGTGGGCGTGGAACCTGCGAATGTCGCCTCGTACATAGCTGCGCTTCGGGAGGGCAAGCCGGTGAACGCCTTCAAGGAGAGCAGTCTAGCTGATGGCTTGGCTGTGCCTGAAGTGGGCCCAACCGCCTTTGAAGTAGCCAGGCACCACGTGGATTCGTGCCACACGGTGACAGAGAAGCTCATCGCACTGGCGATCCTGCGACTCATTGAAACTGAAAAGCTAGTAGTGGAGGGTGGGGGCGCAGCTGCTCTGGCTGCGGTACTTCCTGGAGGCCCATTGCACGGCAAATACAACGGCAAGAAGGTGTGTGTGCTGCTGTGTGGCGGCAACATCGACACCACGGTGTTGGGCCGTGTGATGGAGCGCGGACTGGCAGCGGACTCGCGGCTGGTGCGCTTCGCCGCGACGGTCTCGGACAGGCCTGGCGGGATCGCAAACCTCACCAGAGTCATCGCCGATGCGGGA
Source organism: Eutreptiella sp. 'Long Island Sound 2002' (assembly GCA_964036045.1). Classification (NCBI taxonomy): domain Eukaryota; phylum Euglenozoa; class Euglenophyceae; order Eutreptiales; family Eutreptiaceae; genus Eutreptiella; species Eutreptiella sp. 'Long Island Sound 2002'. The sequence continues at coordinate 30,936 of CAXIWF010000638.1, read as the reverse complement.
GCCTCTGTGAAGGTACGATATGGCCACAGTGTTCTATGTGGCATAACAGTATTCTGTCATTCTTTTGTTTGTGTTGAAAATCCTCTATGATAGATTGGAACTTTGTTGATTGACACGCAAAGTGTTATTATTATTTGCATATCGGCGTTGTATATCGGGGTTGTATATCGGGTTTGGCTGAGCAGGATATTTACCATGAGCGCGCTTGGCTACACGAGGGCGTTGACCGTGTTAAGGTAACTTGCGTGACGGAGACCACAGGCGAAGTGCACACTAACCAACTCATGGCGGTTCTCAGAGAGAAAGGATATCACGTAGACTACACTCCCGCCTGGTCATAAGAACAGTATCATCGTCTGCTGAAGTATGCCCATTACCGAATAGGTCCTGAGGATTGCATGATTGTATTGTACATCATCGTATTGCCACCTGTATTGTTTATCGTCGTATTTTACACTGATGGGAATGCCACTTGCTGCCCCCAGATCCTCCTTGCCATTTACTACAGGCAGCATGTCTTGTTCCGTGTAATTTAATGAGAAATATGATGCTGATGCTGATGCTGATGCTGAGCAGTATCACACGTGCAACCTAAATAAACTGCCCCCGAACTTAGTCTTTGCTTTTAGATCAAGGTTCCCTGTCTGGATCCGAACAAAGATGCTTTCTGTGAGTCAAGGGTTTATTTTCTGGACATTTTACCTCAACTGAACTCGTAGAAAGGATCGTTGTGCAGTACATGGCGGTATACTAGAAGTCATTATCATAGCTACTAAACTCGTAGAAAGGATCGTTATGCATTATGTGGTTGTATATTAGAAGTCATTATTATAAAAGGAGCTTACACACATGTGGAGAAGCGAATCTAAGGGTGAAATAGTTACCGGCCCTGTGTTGGACTGACTTCTCTCTTTGATTCATTGAATACACATCAGTTTAGAACCTGAGCGAAAGAAAGAAAGAATCTTCAATACCAAAGGTGCACCAGGTCTAGGAGAGTACAAAAAGCCGCATCCACGCTATGATTGGATTGCGATTGGATTGCGATTGGATTGCGATTGGATTGCGATTGGATTGCGTAGGTGCGTGCGTCAGGTTGTTAAATAATAGGAAAATGCCACCATGAACCACTGGTCATTTCACAGCATGCTGGTACCAAACCACGTAACTATGTATAACAATTCTATTGGTATCTTGGTATTGGCCATTCATTCAGGCCCTATTCATAGCAGCCGCAAAGTTGGAGTGGGAATGGAAATGAGTGGTAGGCAGCTGGGCTGTTGAACCAAAACTGCATATCAAACCACACCACACCACGCCGAAGAACACGACGGGTACCACGTCAAGTCTAGTAGTACCTTTTAGCGGCCCCTGCCCCTGCCCCTGCCCCTGCCCCCGCTGATGGCGTCAGATATGCGGAGCTGCGGGGAGAGTCATACGCGTCGTAGCTTGGACCTCTGCTATTGCTACTGCTGGCCGCGCTCCCCGTGCCGCCTGCCCCACGACCACCACGCCGCGCCCCGCTGCCACTGCCGAGCAGCGGCACTGGGGAGGGGTTGGAATACCCATCGGTGAGGTAGCCTCCAGCTCCTCCAGCTCCTCCAGCTCCTAAATTACTGTGTGGTCTGCCACCACCACCACCACCACCACCAGTGGCAGTGCTGTGGTTGTTGTAATCTCGGCTGCTATAGTCAGTACTGGCACTACGCATGGCCTGGCCCTGATGCGACCCATTGCGACTGTGATGATTGTCCCTGTTCCTGTCCCTGGCACTGCTGGGTGCACTGGAGCCAGCACGAGCGATGATGGCGGAGGAAGTACGCGGGCGCTCCATCTCCCAGTCCCGCTGCTGGGCACCACCGATGCCATTACTGCGGTGAGCCGCATCCTTCAGAATACTGCGACAGGCACCCAGGCACGAGTGCTCCACCTTCTCCTCCACGTCCAGCACAGTGCGGCCCGTTCGATCGGCAGTGCCCACTGCGCGCGCAGGGTCGCTGCAGCTGTCCAGCGCCATGTGCATAACTCGAGTCGCCTCGGGGCACTGGTCACTGGGCGTGACGGCCATTTGCTCCACCAACAGGAACAGCCCGCTGCGTCCCTTGTCACTCTCTGCAGTGCCCGGGTCCAGTCCCGCCCCCAGCGCACCCTTCAGCAGCTTGCGGTACAACGAGCTGTCCTCTCTGGAGGGCGGGAAGGCGGCCAGGAACAGGTGCAGCTGGTTGCAGCCCTTGGGGGTGCGCCACTCGGAGTCCCAGCGCGCACCTGAGAGCACACAAAAATATACAGATATATATCCAGTTTAACACCCACACATAATACACATATATGTATACCGAGCAGATACGAGGGAGCTGGTTTATATAGTACGTGGATTAACCAAGCGAGAGAAAAACTGTCTAAAACCCTTCTAATACACCCTCTTATCCACCTAGAACAGGGCAAAAGTGTTTACCTTGCTGGACCAAAGCATCCGCAGCGCGCAACCAGACTCGTCGCCCAGCCACACGAGTGCGCTCGGGGTCCATAGCTGCAGCAGCAGCGTCCGCCGCACCGACCGCCGTGTCCATCTCCACGCCGGCACCGCCGCCGCCCCCCAGTGTGAGCGTGCGGCCAGAGGGGGATATCTCCAGCCCGATGCCGAGGGTGCTGTCGGGGTCCCCGCCACCCACGCCGATCAGCCCAACGCCTGTGCTGGTGGAGGATGCGCCGCGCAGCAGCACCAGGGTGAGAGGCGTGATGGAGGCGTTGTGAGGATTGCGCGAGTTAGGGTCTGCGCCGGCGCCCACCAGGGCGTCGATCACCTCCATTGAGGCGCTGCGCACCCTGCGATCCAATCAAGTGGTTCACCATTCATTCATTGCCATTGCACGACATTGCACAGTGAAATATGGTATGTTATGATGAAGACGTACTTATGCGCATTCAAAAGAAAGGGTGAAATTCATAGTAAAATTAAAATCAAAATAATTCCACAACTGATAGAGTTGACCAACAAGACACATGAGTGGGGAGCATGTGGCACTTACCGTTTACACTCCGAGTGCAGGGGTGAGTCGCCATCCTTGTTGCGTAGGGTGGGGTTGGCGCCCCTCCGCAACAGCGTGTTGACCACGGCAGCAGCACTCTTGGAGGTGCACACCTGGATGGCCTTGTGCAGCACTGTGTTGCCCGCGTGGTCCACGGCATTCACGTCGGCGCCCAGCTGCGCGAGAGTGTCAATGGTGCCCACCAGCAGCTTCTCGCTACCATGGAAGTGCAGCCCCGACACTGCGCGGTGCAGCGGCAGCACTGAGCGCGAGAGCTCTCGCCAGAAGTCCGACCTGAGATCGTCGCCTTTCGAGCGCACCACCGCACGGATGCCCTGCACGTCGCCGTCCAGGATTGCAGCAATCAGCTGGTCTGTCGGCGAGGACCGCAGGCTGGGGGAGGACCACGGCTGGGGCTGGCGGCCACCGCCGCTCCCACCACTGCCGGGCCCACCCCCACCTCCACCGCCGAATCGGGACCTGCGTATGGCGTCATGCTGAGCTTCGTCCGTGTCGCGCTCCGCACCGTCCGAGGCCCTGGCCAGCAGGCTCAGAGGCGTGCGCGGCACTGCAGCACTGCGGCCATTGCCACCCTGGCCATTAGGTTCCCGGTCTCTGCTGGCGATGCCACCTGTATCTCTACGATCATCTGCACTGTCGGGCTTTGCCGGGCTGTGCGCTGCACTGGTGGTCCTCGACTGCGGCTGGCTGCTCATTGTGCCGGGGAACACTCCGTGCTTCTGCTGCCACACATCAGGCAGATCCTGTACGAGGTTCATGAACTTCTCTTGCAAGTCTGTAGGCGAGTGAGTAAAAAAGTAAGTAAGTAAGTAAGTAAGTAAGAAAGTAAGTAAGAAAGTAAGTGAGTAAGTGAGCAAGTAAGAAGTTAAAAGCATAAGTATGAGACCATTGAATAAGTAACAGAAAGCTAGAACCAAGGTGCCGGAGTCGCCCAAAAGCTAAACAGCTCCGGTATGGCAGCCTGAGTATGCAAATGCGGATGCTTACCATCCACGTGTTGGGAGGAAGGCTGGATGGTTTGTGCCTGTGTCTGAATGAGGTCCATCAGCTGCCCCACCTCCTGCTGGATCTTCTTCAGGTAGCCCCCCTGCAGCTCCTCTTGCTGCGCATCCAGGGCCTTACGCAGCTCGGCGTCATGCGCTGCGTCTCGCTCAGCCAGCAGGCGGCGGAACATGTCCTCAGCACGCTCCCGCTCCTCCTCCGCAGCCTGTGAGGTGGCTGTTGCTGCAGCTAGCTCACGCTCCTTATCGACCAGCTGCTGCTGCAAGTCCTTGTTCTCGGACAGCTTCAACCCCACTTCCCGCTGCACGTCATCGAAGGCCTGCTTGTACTGCTGCTCGAGGCGGTCCTTCTCTGCTTGCAGCCGCTGGTCGAATTTGGGCTTGCCATGGTCGACCAGCTCCAGCTCCAGAGCGTGAATCTTGTCGCGCATCTGCTGGCGCTCTCCTTTAAGCATGTCTCCCTCATGTTGCGCCGAGTCCTTCAGCGCCTCCACCTTGCTCAGCTGCCGCTGTAGATCGTGCTTCTCATCGTCTAGCTCGTCCAACTTGCGCTGCAGTGCCTTCAGCTCTTTGTTACGTTCCTCATCAGTGCGGCTGCGCAGCGCATCCAGCTCCTTCTCATGCATGGCTTTCAGCTCGGTGGAATGCTGCTGGATCTCCCGGAGCGCATTTTCGGCGTTCTGCCGCAGTGTCTCTTCGAAGTGCGCCCGCATGCGGTCCTTCTCCATGTCGAACGCCTGCTCTCGCTCCACCTCCCGCTGCGTCATCTCCTGCGCCTGCTGGGCCACCAGCTCGTCGCCCGTCTCCTTCAGGCGCCTGATGCGCTCCTCCGCGGCAGCGAGGTCGTCCTCCAGTCCGCGGATGCGCCCCTTCAAGCGCTCGGCAGCCTGCTCGGCAACCTCGAGGGCATCCTCCTTACGGCGCAGCTGGTCCTCTACGCCGCGCAGCTTGCTGGCCTGCTCAGCCATGGCTTCGCGGTGTTCCTGCTCTAGTTCCGCCTGCTGGGCCTCTAGCTTGCGCTGCAGCATGGCGTCGGCGCGGCGCTTCTGCTGCTCCTCCTGTTCCACTAGCGCAGCCCGCTTCTGCGCCTCTAGCTCGTCCTGCAGGCGCTGTATGTCCTTGTGGTGCTGCTGGCGGTCCTTATTCGCAGCCTCCTTTACGTCGGCCAGCCGTTGTTCCGCGGCCTTCAGCTCCTCTGCTAGTCGCTGCTCCGCTTCTTTCGCCTTGGCTCCTGCACTGGCGTCCTCACCCGCACGGAACAGTCTGTCCCGCAGGTACTCCGCCTCTGCCTCCGCCGAAGCCCGCAGCTCCTCCATCTCGTCTGCGTGTTGTTGCCGCAGCTCGTCCAGCTCGTCCTCCCGCAACTCAGCAGCGCGGCGAGCTGCTATGGCGTAGGACTCCTTGAGCGCGTTCTTCTCGTCCTCCAGCTGCGCGCGAGTCTCGTCCAGCAGCTGCTCGTACTTCTCCTTCAGATCCCTCGAGTGCACGCGCTCCTCAGACAGCTCTGCCGACAGCTCATCGACCTGTGCGCCAAGACGATCCTGCAGCTCCGCCAGAGAGGACTTACTATCCTTGACCAGCTGCTGGCGCTGCCGGTCCGCCGCGGAGTTAGCGTCCTCCAGTTGCTCGGCGTAGGCAGCCAGTTCCGCGTCGTGGGTGCGCTTGAGCTCTTTGCGGAGTGCATCCTTCTCACGCTGGTGGTCGCTGCGCAGACGGTCGAGCTCGTCGTCGTGCTCGTTCTGCGCGTTCAGCGTCTTGATGCGCGCCTCCTGAAGGTCCTTGCGCAGCTGCGACTCGCTCTTCTTGGCGTCCATGCCATCAGCTGCCTCTGCTTCCAGCTGCCGGATGCGGTCCGTGCTAGTGCTGTTGCGCCGCTGCAGTTCCGCCAGCTGAGCGCGCAGGTCCTCTGCATCCGTCTCCAAGGCTTCCTCCCGCTCCCGCGCAGTGCGTTTCAACTCGGCCAGCTCCTTCTGGTAGTGCTCGTCACGGCGCTGCAGTTGCGCCCGCAGCTCTTCGCCCTGTCGCTCCAGATCGGCGACGGCCTCGTCCCTGGCTGCCTTGAGCTGCTGCTTGTGCTTTGCCTTGAGACTGCGCTCAAGCTCGTGCTGCAAGCCCTCCAATTTGGCCGCCTCTTCCTTGCGGCGCGCTTCCAGCAGTGCCTGGTTCAACCGAGCATCCTCCTTGACGCGGTTCTTCTCAGACTCGAACTCCTGCTGCTGCTTGATCATGGCGTCGCTTAACTCCTTGACACGTTTCTCCGCGTCGCTCAGCAGCGAGCCCTTCTCCGCATCCTTGTCCGCGATGTCATCCTGCAGACGCATAAGTTGCTGCCGATATTTGTTCTGCATGTCTGCGATCTGGCCCTCCACATCCTGAGCCTGTCGAGACTGTGCATCGGCGATCTCCTTCGCATGTTTGTCCTTGAGCTGCGCCAGTGCGCGCGCCTTATCATCCAGTAGGTCCTGCTCCACATCCTTGAGCTCTTGATCGTGTCGAGCCTTCAGACGCTCAATCGTGTTCTTCAGCTTCGCTACCTCCGTGCTATGCTGTGTCTGCGCTGCGTCCATCTCGAGTCGCAGCAGCTGCTCCTTATCCTCCACCGCTGCCTTGAGTTGGTCTTCGAACTTGGTCTTCAGCTCCAGCAGCGCGGCGGTTTCTTGTCCGTCCTTCGAGGCTGCGGAGGCAAGCGCGTCGTGACAGCGCTCTTTGACGGCTGCCAGCTCGTCCTGCAGGCTCTGCACCAAGCGCCCGTGCGAGTCCTCCAGTTGGCGGCGCTGCGAGGCCATATCCTGCACATGTCCCTTGAGTGCGTCCGAGAGCTCCTGCTGGTGCCGCCCTTCCATCTCCTGCATCTCGTTCCGCAGGCGCAGCGTCTCTGCCCGGTTGCGCTCGAGCAGGTCCCGCTGTTGATCGCCAAGCGCGTCAGAGAGCTCCTGGCGGTGCTGTACGGACTGCAGGGCCAGCTGCTCCTTCAGCCGGCCGATCTCACGCTCCTTCTCGTCACTGGTGCTGCTGTGGGAGTCTTGCAGCTCGCGGCGCAGCTCAGACAGCTCCCGCTTGTGCTTGCTGGTTAGGTCGTCCAGCTCCCGCTCGTGCTCCCGCTGCAGGTCGTCGTGCTGGTCCGCTTGCTCCTTCAGGAACTGCTCCTTCAGCGCGTTCACCTCCTTGCGGAATGTGCGGCCGAGCTCGTCCTCCTGCTTGGCCAGCGCCTCCGCCACCGCCGCCGCCACCTGCTGCTCCACCTCCTCGGCGTGCTCGGCGGCTAGGCGGTCTCGCTCGCTCTGCAGCAGCGCGCTGTGCTGATCTGTCAGGCGGTTCTGCTGCCCACGTAGGCTGTCCTCAAGCTGCCTCGCCAGACGCGCGCGCTCATCTTCCAGCTGCGCGTCGTGCTCGTCTTGCAGCCTGCGCCGCTCCGCTTCGAGTCTCTCCCTCATTCGGGTCTTACTAGTTGCCTCGGCCTCCTGCAGGTCACGCTGGTGCTGCTCGCTCTCTTCCTCCAGGGCCAGGGCCAGGGCATCCACCTCAGCCTTGTACTTCTCCCCCAAGCGACTGCGCTCTTTCTGCAACTCTGCTGCCAACTCATCTTTGTGCCGGTCTTCGATCTTCTGTATCTTATCTTCATAGAAGCTCTCCAGATCATGCTTGAGCTTTTCTTCAAGATCGCCCTGCGTGATGAGGTGACTCTTGTTAATTTTATCAATTTTCTTGTCGTAGGCTCTGACCAGTTCATCGCGACGGGCCTCTGCCTCGTCCTCCAGTTCCTTCACGTCTTGCAGGTACTTACTGCGCAGACTCTCCAGCTCCGCCAGCTGCTTGTCGCGCAGCTGCTGCACCTCGGCATTCTTCTCCTGCATGACCTTGGTCTCCACCCTCCGCCACTGCAGTCGCCCGCTCCTGCTGCAACATCTGCTGCTGCTTGCGCAACCGGGCCGACAGCTCCGCCACGTGGCTCTCCTTCAGCCGCTGCAGCTCCGCCTGGTGCATTTCCTCAAGCTTCTTGATGCCTTCGTCCACTTCGCTCTCGATCATCTTCTGCACCTTGCGCTCCGTCTCGCGCAGCTTCAGCTGGAAGTCGCGCTCCTTCTGTGCGAACTCGTCCTTCATCTCATCGACCTCCTCCTGGTGTCCACGTTGTGCCTCCTTCAGCTGCGTCCGCAGAGCCTGGGCTTCATCGCGAGCCTCTTCCAGTTCGGCCTGGTGCCTGCTGTCGCACTCCGCCGCCAGCTCTCCGTGTTCAGTGAGCAGGCGCTGTCGCTCCATCTGGCGCTCCTCCTCTGCCACCTGAAGTTTGCGCGCGCACTCCTCCTCCATGGCCTGCAGCTGCGTAGTAAGCTGCTCCTTCTTCTGCTGGTCCAGCTCGTGAACGCGATCCTTCATCAGCGTCATCTTCTCTCGCATACCGTCCACCAGGGACTGCATGCGCTGAATCTCATCCGCCTGCTCATCGCCCTTCCGCTGCGCCTGCTTGAGCGCCTCCTGCAGTTCGGCAACTTCTTTGGCTTTGCTGGCGACTTTCTCGTTGTGCGAGTTGGCGATGGCCATCTTCTCGGTGAAGGCGCGGTCTCGCTCCTCCTGCAGCAGGCGCGCCTTCTCCTCCGCACGGCGCCGCTCCTCCTCCATGCCATGCACCTTCTGGTTGGCCTCCTCCACCACCTTAGTAGTGCGCTTCTCCAGGGAGCCCACGACGGAGTTGAGTCGCTCGCCCAGCTCTGCCTTCTCCCGCTCCAGCTCCCGTATGCGCTCAGCAGCTGCCGCGTCAGACTTCTTCACCCGCTCCTGCAGTGCCGCGTTGTTCTTGTGCACCAGATCGAGTTCGTCAGAGAGTTCTTTCAGTTGCTTGGTGTTGTCCTTCAGCGCCATCTCCTTCTCCAGCGTGGTCTGTACTTTATCCTTCAGCATGGCTTTGGCATCTTCGAAGGCCCGCTCTGTGGACTCCTGGATCTGCTGCGCCTCTTCCTTCTCCTTGATGAGCCTGCTCACCTGATTGGTGAGGTCCACTGCCTCCTGCGTGCGCTCCTCAACCTCCTCCTGCAGCTGCCGCCGCGCACCCTCCGACTCGCCCAGCTTGGCGCTGAGCTCAGTGTTCATGGCTTTGAGCTCCTCTGCCTGCTTGAGCACAGTGGACAGCTCCTGGTGCACGGTCTTGGCCTGTGCCTGCCAGGCCTCGATCACCTTCTGCATCTTCTGCACTTGGTCCTTGGGACCCTGCGCTGCCTGGGAGGTCTCGTCCAGGGCTCGCTTGAGCCACTTGATCTCCTTCTCCTGCTCTGCGATGCGGTTCTGCGATGCTGTGAGCTCGTCTTGCAGCGCGCTCTGCAGCACGGAGATCTTCTGCCGCTGCGCTGCGATGTGCCCCGCTTGGCTGTGGATCACTTGAGACACTTGCCGCTCCAGCTGCTTCTTCTCGTTATCATTCGCGCTGTTCATTTCTTGCAGGCGCGCTTTCAGGGCAGAGTTCTCCTTCGAGTCCTCCAGGTGCAGCTGCTTAAGACGATTAAACTCGAGCGAGCGATCTTCCAGGCTCTTTCTGTTATGCAGTGTGCATCACATGGCATTGACATTTGTATTGATTAAGATTAGTACTGAGTAGGTACTGTGCCAAAATTCACTAAATATACCCTTTTCGCTGTCGGTTTATCATCGCAGGGTTGTTCTGTTGCTTTTAGAAGGGTAGGGGGTCAGATATGTTTATGTAGCAGGTGTGTGTGGTGGGGGAGGGGGGGGGGGGGCTTCAGCTTACTTGAGGCGCTCGATCTCGGCATTGACCGCGTAAATGCCAGTGTCGCCGCCGACGAGGTTCTTGTTGACGGAGGACCTGTTGCGCACCTTCTTAGCGCGGGACGCGTACATGAGCGAGATGGCGGTCTGCTGATAGTACTCGTCCGTGGTGCGGATCGTGCAGATCATGATGGTCTTGCTGTTGCCGCCCAGCGAGTCCTTCAGCAGGTGCGTCAGCTTGCTGTTGCGGTACGGCACGGGCGCCAGAGGCGGCAGTGCACGATAGTGGGCCTCGCCGCTTTGAACCATGCGGTGCTGCTGCTGCTGGATCGTCGCGTTCTTCGATAGTGCAGACAAGACGTCACCTATAAGACAGACAGACAGTTTGCAGGCATGCCAACCGATATATAGATCATCACCACCACATAACAACAACACCAACACCACCACCAACAACAACAGGAGGTTCATGTAGGAAGTGGGATTAGAAATATTGTGCGAGAAGGTTATAAAGTTTGAAGTCAACATGGCAGGTTTGTTGCTTTTGTTGTTTCATAAATGATATAGTAACCCTGTCCTGATATAACCCTTCATTGCTCATCCCAAACTATACCACTCCTCCTATTCCTATTTGCCTGCAATCAAATAATACTCTTGCTTGCTTGTTGCACTCACTCACTCACCCACCCACCAACTAACTAACTCACCGGCGGAGAGGGATAGATTAATGTTCTGCGTTCACTCACCCACCCACTCACCCACTCACCCACCCACTCACCCACTAACTAACTCACCGAGGGCGGAGAGGGATAGATTGATGTTCTGCGTCTCCACGAGAGTCTCTCCCTCCGCACGGGACAGCGCCAGGCGCTCACTGCCCGCCAAGTCCACCAGATGGATCTTGCCCAGACGCAGCTCGGAGGCAGACTTGCCGTCCTTGCCAGGCGTGCCCGTTATGCGGCTCTCTACGTGGATGGTCAGAATCGCGTGACTTCTACTCGCCCACAGCACCATACGAACATACGATATAACACATGCACGAACGAACGGACATGGGATAAACGATGATGTGTAACTAGTTATCGATTAAAATTTTAAGTGCAGTAGAAGCCTATTGTGCAACACAGTACATCTAAACCATTGCATAGACGGGTACTAAAAAGACGCATATATAGCATCCACATAGCAAATGAAATACTTAGCGATACGGAGGGGGAGGGAGGAGTAATAACCGGCGCATGTTAACCAGTGCCTAGTACCTACCTTGAGGAAACGTCATTGCAATGCGTAGAGCCCGTTGCGCGCATTTTGTTGCCCTTGGCGATGAGCTGGTATGCCTCCAGCGCAGAGGTGACAGGGATGCGCAGATTCGGCCCGGCCAGGAACACCCCCGCGCTCTGGCTCTCCCGCACCTCGATCTTATCCGTGCGCACCGCAAAGCCCGGGTGCTTCGCCACGCTGAAGTTGGTGTGGTTGCGGCCGGCGGCGAAGGAGACTCCGTGCTGCGCCTCGAAGACCTGTGCCTCTCCCGCTTGGTGGTCGTCCAGCTCCGTGAAGAACCCGCTCATGCTCAGGTTCACACCGTTGACACTGCCCACACTCGCGCCTGAACTCAAGCTGCTGCGGTGATGAGATGACTTACTCTCCTTCGGTATATGCTCCAGCAGATTGCGGAAGTTGTTGTTATACAGCTCTACGTAGCTCAACCGCACGTAGAAGAACACGTCTGATTCTGCTGCGGCCATCTTTTCGATGTGTCGGAACAGGTCGCCGATTGCACGAGGAATGACACCAGGAGCGGTTTTGTCGCCAGTCATTGTAAACGACTTGCCAGATCCTGTTGCACCATATGCAAATATAGTCGTATTATAACCCCTTACGGTGGCAGCAACGTGCTCTGCGACGTTCTTGTATACATCTTCTTGAGTGGTGTCGTCAGGAAACACTTGATCGAACGTATACAACTTGTCGTCAACGGCGGATACTGCTTTTCGAGAGCCATAAACTGCATCAGGCGGAGTCAAACGCACAGTCTGCTCACCAACAACTGAACAGCAGTTATTGAGGCTGGAAGATAACTGCGGAACACCGCGTGAATTTGCAGTGACTGATGACCATGATGAGTTGAGTGACTTGTTGGGTGAATGCTTCGTTACATCGGCAGGCTGAATGCGATCTTCGAACTCGGGACGAACTCGTACATAAACAACCACTGGTTCAGTATTGGCGTCACTTTGCATTGCAACCTTAAGTTATTTGAAATATTACGGCAGGTAAGAACGGTCTTTTGGGGGGGGGGGTTGTATTCTATAGGCGATAAAATAAGCCCTCCGCGTTAGATTCGCAACCGAAAAATGATAGCTGCGTACAAAAGAGAGGAGTCGGCCGATGGACCGCAGAATATGCAGGGAGCCAAGTTAAGCTACAAATTGAAATCTGCTTCGAAGCATAATAACAACTTATCATGAAAAGATATTATGTTGGTCATCAATGCAAAGAAATTTTCATGGACATTAAGTACTAAGGATCTTATTTGGAGCATTTTATAGGTTATAAAAGTTCAATAAAAAAACTATCTCTTAAATTGTCCAGATAAATTTCGAAACTCAACGCGGTAACTGTCATTCGCCAGGATATACTGTAATATTCCCTCTTTCCCCACACCCACAGGATCTGTTTCAGCTTTGCATAATTAGAAATATATTATGACTAAATTTCGTCTTTTATTGAAGTTTTAAAAGTTAACAGGCGAAATTGGTGCGTTAATAGTGCAGCAAAACATTTTTGACCGTGCACGGTCGGAGCCACACGCAAGTTGGAAAATTTTCTTTTTTCCTTGTGGCCTGCATCTGTTTGCATCACTAAAATACGAGTAAAATTAAACAAAAATAGCAGGTGATAAATTTTGAAGCCCTTGTCAGTCTACCCTTCCAGGTGAGAAAAGAGATATTGCCCCATTTGATTGCTACATTAGGCTTGAATGATTGAACTAACTCTTTTTGCTGTTCCTTGCGCCCGCAGATAATTTTTATAATGGCCGGAGATCACAGAGTTACACTTACCAGAAGACATGCTTACCGCACGAAGAGTAATAGAGTAAAGACTATTAAGACTCCAGGTATGTTTTATTTGCTTAAATTATTTTCATTCCTGGAAAATTGAGGTAATAAGCGTGGTGTAGTTTTTGGAGCCATGCGTTACAATAATTCTGTTCGAATAATTGCATACTTCCGTTTTGAACGATATAGGCGGGAAGCATGTCGCTCAATACATCCCCAAGGCTCGCTCTGGCGTCAAGTGTGGAGATTGTGATATTATTTTGCCTGGCGTAAGTGCTTTTGCAAATCTTTTGAATGATTTTTGGAGCGCAAATTCTATTTGGGCATTATTGGTGTGTTATCATCGATTTTATTTGATTTATTTTGATTCATCTCGCCAACACAGATTAAACACATGGATAGCCGGGGCTTTAAGAACGCCAAGAAGAGGGAGAAGACTGTCTCTCGTGCCTACGGCGGTGTTCAGTGCCACACCTGCGTGCGTCAGCGCATCGTTAGGGCGTTCTTAATAGAGGAGCAGAAGATTGGAAAGAAAGTGCTTGCCGCCAAGATGAAGAAGGACAAGGCGTAAATCTCCAGCATTTATACGTCCTTTTGTACCCACCTGCTTTTTTAAATAGTTGACTTTGGCTTCGTTGTGTATTTGTGGCTTGGTTGACATGTCTGTTTCATTGTCTGATAGTGTGAGTTGGTTGTCGCTGCTTGAGATGTATTCACTTTGAATATTAGCTGTAGCCCTACTTGTGTTGTTTGATGGAGCTGGCATTTTTTTACTTAAGCCTTAATACATAGTGAGTTGTATGAAACCTTGAGTTGTATGAAACGTTGTCTTGGGCCCGGCCATCGTAGGCTGCCAGCAGCTAGCATATAGGGAGTGCGAAGTATATATAGCTATTTCGTAGGCACTCGCTGACCCGCGGCGGCAACTTGCTGACCATCGACCTATCGTAAGAGTTAACTGTATAATAAAATCTGCAATTCTATTAACTTACTCGAAGTACTCATGCAGACTTCACATCAAACAAAAAGTCGATGTGAGCATGAAGTTTTGAGTTGTCGAAGCTGGTGGGAAAACGGGAACTCTGGAAAATTTTTGTGTGGCTCCAAACTTACCGCCGCTTGTCAGTTTATGCGTGACAAATTCCGGGTTGTCGGGATTGTGCCCGACACCAGCAGAAATTCCAATTGGAATTGGAATTGGGAAATCCCAGTTTGAATGGCTGGAAAGGTTGGCCCAGCTGGCATTCTGATCACCCTCTGTTGAACCAAGGGTTTCGAACTTGAGCTTTTTAGTGAGCAACATAAAGTTTGCAAAACAGCCCGAGTGATGCACTTTCTTCCTATTCTTGACTAGAGAAGAGCGATAGTGTATTTCAGACATCGCCTGCCTTTTTATAGCTGGATAGAAAAGCATCTGATAGTGGCAACTCCATTAAGGATGTATTCTGAGTAAGTTTTCTATACCATCTAGAATCCAGTGCTACCGGCGTATCGCGATAGAGAGGCACCTAAAGAAACTTTAAAGTCTCGTTTTTAGTCTTGCTTCTGTTTGTAAGATGGAGAAGTATCAGAAGTTGGAAAAAATAGGAGAGGGTACTTATGGAATTGTTTACAAGGCAAAGAACAGGGTCACGGAAGATATCGTGGCGCTGAAGCGCATTAGACTTGAAGCAGAGGATGAAGGTATTCCATCAACAGCAATTCGAGAGATATCTTTACTTAAGGAGTTGCGCCATCCTAATATTGTCAGGTAAGCTTTCGGTAGCCCTGATAGCCACCTTATATGGGTCGATGTTGAAATGCTTTTCGCTTTCTTGTAACATCCCTTTGTTTCCTTAATCTCACTTCATTGGTCTGATAGACTGTTCGATGTAGTGCACGCCGAAAAGAAGCTCACCTTAGTTTTCGAGTACCTCGATCAGGACCTAAAGAAGTATCTTGACGTGAGTTTAGGTGGGCTGGACCTGATGATCGTCAAGTCCTTCCTCTATCAACTCATCACCGGTGTGGCTTACTGCCACCACCACCGAGTACTGCATAGAGACCTCAAACCGCAAAACTTACTCATCAATAGAGAAGGAGAGCTTAAACTTGCTGATTTTGGCCTGGCTCGAGCTTTCGGAATCCCGGTGCGCAGCTATACGCACGAGGTGGTGACGCTCTGGTACAGGGCGCCCGACGTGCTGCTGGGCTCCCGCATGTACTCCACGCCCGTGGACATCTGGAGTATCGGATGTATATTCGCAGAGATGGTCAATGGATCACCACTCTTCACTGGGACCTCTGAGCAGGCGCAGTTGGAGACTATTTTCAGACATCTTGGCACCCCTAACGAAGTGAGCTTTCCAGGCATATCAGAGCTGCCAGACTGGCGGCCCGACTTTCCTGTGTACCCGATGCCTGAGGGGCTGCAGCATTTGGTGCCCAAGCTAGAGAAGGATGGAGTAGCACTGTTGGAGAGCATGCTATTGTATGACCCCACACAGCGCATCACGGCACAGGACGCGCGGCGACACTCCTTCTTCGACTCGTTGCCAGAAGCGATACGGAACATCGGCTCGGATATGTCCTAGATACATCTTTTTATCCTTGCTCATTTTCCCCTTTGCCTTGAAACCTGCTTATTACCCTGGAACCTTACTTTTGATTGATATCCACGTACATCTGGTATCCCTTTGACTAAACCAACTAATTCAGTTTCGGTTACAGTGCCAGTGCAATTCACCGCCAAACTTGAGTTCCCAGCAGTAATCAGCAAGAGATAGGTACAGGTACAAGAGGGCCCAATATGAGGATCCTACAGGGCATGAAATTCGCCTATAAAATGCACTCCCATTCGCCCAACTCTGGGGCTTCTCCTGTACAGCAATGAATACTTTTGAACATTTTTTAAAACTGTGCGGCACGGCACCCATTAAAAAGTTGCCGCAGTACTATTGTTTCGTTTTTCTTTACTATTCAGTGTACAGTGTGCTTATAGACCCACAAGTGGGTGGGTGGATCGCATATTTGCAGCTCTTTTGTATTGGATATCATGATTCTTTACGTTACCGTGATAGTAGTATCACTTGTTTACGGGTAAAACCTACCATGGAACTATCACAGTACATGCACTATATGCTGTATCGTCTGGCACGACGTTATACGTGCAAGGTAAAGTATACCCTACGCCCTCTACTCGCAGCCGTGCCGAGTAACAGAACAAAGGACAACACCAAAACCTACAGAAAATGATAGTAGAATGGCAGACATCCATCCTCATGCGGCATAGAGTAGCATTCTGAATGCCAAATATGCGAGCCAATGGTCTAATACGCTACGCTACTATCATAGCAGCAGAGCCCATGGAGTTAAGCATTCATAGCTATTGCCGCCATGCTAGTACCAGCTGAGTCGGATGACGCTGTCGGCAGAGGAGCGCTTGCGCACCACCTCTTTGGACACCTGGTGCTGCAGATACAGCTCCTCCACTTTCTTGTATCGCTTCTGGGACAGAAACAGCGGGCGGTTCTGCCCACGCGCCTCATTGACTTCGCCGCTCTGATCGAGGTAGATGGAGGGGTAGTAGGAAGCTCGGTTGCCGCGCATTAGCAACACGGTGCACTGCTGCACCAGGAAGAAGATGCCCACTCCTGCCCCGCACCCGCGTGCGTGCAGAGTGCACTCGCCGGCATTCTGCTCGTGGTCACGTGCGCTACCTCGGTCGTGTAGCTTGTTCCCTGAAAGCCCAGCAACAATAGCAGCAGTAAATTTAGCAACAATATATTAGAAAAGTGTTGAGTAAACAGTAAGAGTCATTACGTGTGCATAATACGATGGTAGTTTAAAATGAACCGCAAAAGGTCCGAGAAAAGAAATTAAGGCATAGGGGTGTTTCTGATCAACAACAGCAAGAGGGGTGGCTCAATTCGTTTGTACGTACCCACACACACACGTACACGCACACGTACACGCACACCCGCAAGTACGTACCTGCATTGAGTACCCGTCCACAGACAAGACATACAGCTGGGTCGTCGACTGCGAGGCCCAAGCCGTGGGCGGGGAACTTCACTGCCTGGTACAGGTCTGTATAGAGGCTCGGAAGCTCCACCAGAACTCTCCGCAGGTGTCGCAGCCCCACAGAGAAGTGGCTCAAGTCTGGGAAGCCGTATCGCAGCGTCTCTCCGTTGAAGCCCACGATACTGTGCGTGCCGCTGACGGAGCCCTGCAGGGGGCCCCGCCGGGGAATCAGCGCGAAGTTGCCGTTGCGGACGTCGCTGGGTCCTTCCTTGAAGTGCTTTTCAAGTACAGCGCCTACAGCTTGGGTGGCGGGAGTGGCTTCGTCCACCGAGGCGTTCACGGGGTACACGCCGTGTAGGCGCCATACTGAGGTGGCGGGGTTGCGAGACCCATCCACCACGATGCGTACACCCCAGTGCTCACCAGTGCTGTTGATTGAACCGGCGCCATTGCCATTGCTATCACCCCCTTCCCCACCGGTGGCACCACCACTACTGGCGGCGGCAACGGCGGTAGCAGTAGTAGGGGTGGTAGTGGCAGCAGCATCTGCACCATCCTCGTCGACATTAGCAGTATCGGTATCGGGAGTCGCATTCTCCTGTTGATTGGCAACAATGGCCACTCCGGCTGCGGCGCCGGCGGCATTTCCGGCGATGGCGTTGCCGTATACTCCGGCAGTGACCAGAGCCTGAATGACGATGGCGAGGTTTTCATGCCCCAAGATGCGCTGTAGGAACTGCACATTAGCACCACCGCCGCCACCATCATTGGCATTCTCCGCCCGCTATCTCGCTAGCCACGACCATCAGCTCCTGCCTCGTCCGCACTCTGTAGGAATCTGGCTGTCGCGTGCGCCCAGATACAGCTCTATTTAAGAGAACAGTAAGGCCATCAGCATGGGAGAACGCGGGGAAAGTGCCGCTATAAGGAATCAAGTGGTGAAGAAGGCGTGCCAGCACCGCAGCCCCCTCCGCGCCCGCCCCCTGCAGCATCGTAGTCAGCATGGACACCCTCGCCTGGGCTTCCATGTCGTTACCCAGCGGAGCCCCCACCCCCAACGGCACCGGGAACGCCATCGCGGGGGCGGCTGCAGGCACAGGTGGTTCCGGTTGTTCACCACCAGCCTGCTCACCACCAGTGCTGCCAGCGTGCATTAGGGAGGCAGGTTGAGGAGGGGTGTCGAAGCTGCGGGAAGAAGGCAGCTCTGGACTAGGTCCATCATTGCCGTCTTCTGCATCTTCTCCGTCTTCTCCGTCTACATCAACAGATCCACCTTCTCTTCGCTGTTCCTGCTGCTGTTCCTGCTCTTCTTGTTGCTGCAAGAATGACAAGATATCGGTGAAATCGCTGTTCTGTACACCTAAATAAGGAGGTGCTGCAGATGCCGCTGCGGCTGCCGCTGCATCCGTGCGGGGAGCGTGCATGGCACCAACTGCACCAGCAGGTACTGCTGCCGATGTCGACTGTTTCGAATGCTGCTCCCTGTTGGGGCCATTGCTTCTGCTTCGACAATGGGCACCGCCAAAGCTACTGCTGCCACATTCACCACTGCGGCTGCTACTTGAAGGGATCCATCTGCATGGCCGCATAGCATCAGTGACGGTTGCAGGGGGGTTCATTGAGCGCAGCGAAGAAAATACCATGTGAGAACGGAAATAAACTGATTTAAAATGGATTTGATTATTATACACTTGCACAGCACAAAAGAAAAGATTACTATCACGGTTATGGCAAAAAGTGAAGAAGATGCATACCTGGGTGTGTGGGTTTTACTGTTACGGCGCACTGCAGCCGGCACTTTGGGCGCATTCTGGGCTGACATCGAAGACACCTGCTGCTGGGGGTGCTGCTGGGGAGTGGCAGTGTCGAGCTTGCGATGCCACTGCGCAAACTGAGAGCACCATTCCCGCAGCAGCTGGTTGTAGACACTTCCTGGCGCGGAGATCTGCTTAGCAAGACTGGCCAGGGCAGGCAGAGACAGTGCCTCCATCAGCAGCGACACGTGGGCTAGCCTGCCCGCGATACCGTCCTCCAGGCAGTCTTGGTCGCCACGACCGTCGTGGCCGCCTTGCCCAGACCCCGTGGCACCTTCACTGCCCTTCCCACTGGGGCCCCCCGAACCAGTTAGGTCACCTAGCAACGCTGCGGGTATCGGAATCTCGTCGCCGGAGCGTGTGGGATGCAGCATGGGGGCTCCACCCGTATCAGCTCGCCCAGTCATGTCGTTAACGAGGGTGCGCAAGTGGAAGATGAAGTGCATGAAGGGAGTGACAGAGTCTAGCACGACCGCCAGCAAACGCTGTCCTGACGGGGCACTCGGTGTGGGGTGCAGAGACACCACTGCACACCTGCACACCAGGCGACGCAGTAGACTCAATGCCGAGGAAGCCATGCCAATATCAAGGACGTTCACTCCTGCTGGCCCAGCAGGACCACTCACTGCTGCTGCTGCTGTTGCTGTATAGTTCGTATCGTCGCTATCGCTTCCATCAATGACCATCTGCGCGACACCTGCAGCAGTAGCAGCTGTGATGCTGCCCTCCACCTCACTGAGGTCTGAGCTTGCTCCGCATGAACCAGCTCGGGGCCTGGATCGGCCTGCTGCGCCTGGGTCTGCGCCTCTGCCTGCGGCTGTGCCGAGGCTGCCGGCGTCGCCCTCGCAGTCTGAGTCATTGAGCTTGATGCGCTTACTGGGAGAGTCTGCTCCGCGTGAGGGCCGCCCACTGCCAATACTGCTTTTACCGTCCGCTACATCAGCTGCATGATGCTGCTGCTTCTGGTGTTGCTGATGCGTGCTGAGTGCATCATGTGGTCCCTCACTGCTTGAGCGCTCCGAAGCAACCCCCTCAGCCATGCCAGTACAGGCGGGCTCTAGAAGCACCTGCAGCAGTTTGGCGACGCAGAGCAGGTGAAGCAGAGCATCAAGGGCACGCAGGTCTGTAGCAGCTGACACCGCCGCCATCGCCAGCACTTGCAGATCTTGCCCCAGCAGCGGGTGCGCAGAAGCGGCCACACATGCAGCGGAGGCAGCTTGCGTCGCACAGCCAGCTCCATGATGTGCTGCTGTGCGCCCAGGGTAGGGCAGGTGTTCGTGGGCACCACCTCGCAGGGCAATGAGTCCAAGCACTGCTGCAGCTCTGCATCTGAGCAGGTGACTGGGTTCAGAAATGTGGCCAGGGCGGTGCTCACGTTTCCAATACCTGCACCTTTGAGTGGATTGTGTGGGTTGGAGATGGCAGCAAGGCTGGCCTCCACTTCCCCTGCCACAGCCGAGTCGATGCGGGCTTTGATAGCCGCTTCCTCTTCACGTACAGCTCGGATCTGTGCCAGCACTGCCTCCTCCTTAGCCCGCCCCATGCGCAGACGCTCCTCCACCACCGCCTGCTGCGCCAGTACTGCATCCAGCTCCGCACGCTTCGCTGCGAGCTCCACTGACACGGTCGAGCCAGCAGATGCAGTGCTGCTGCTGCCACTATTGTCTGCGCTATTTGCGCCTGCCTCTTCTTCTACAACTACGCTAGGGGCTGCGTCTGGGGCTGGTGAGCTAGTATCCATCGCGGTCACGGCGCAGCCTTCTGCGGGCATCTTAAGCACCAGCCCAGAACCATCATCATCATCCCCTGGGTCAGCCAAGACTTCATTCGAGAGCCCCAGGCCATGACTTGCATCATCACTACAAGACGTAGCAGCTAGTGCAGGGGGAAGGGGTTTCAGCAGGGACACAGATCCAAAGAGCATCTGCGCTAGAGGAGTGGCGATGTATTCCTGGAAGTGGTCAGGATGTGTGTCGTTGGCTCCCTGGCCAGAGGACTCAGAGTCATCGTGGGGCTCGCCGATGCGGTCGCCCACAGCAGGGATGCGGCGCAGGAGAGAGACAAGGTGGCGCAAGAGTAAACGCTCGGACTCCGACAGCGCCATGCTAGCCATCATCAATCTGCAAGTAGCAGTGGTGCCAGAGGCACCACCCTCTGTTTCCGCCGCTGCCGCCGCCGCTGCCCCTGAAGTCGGGTGAAGGTGGTACCATTGAATGGCACGACACGTGGCGCTGAGCAAGGTGTTGGCTGCGGTAGCCCAGCATATATGGGCATTGCGCAGCAGCTCTACTTGTTCGCGCACTGCTCGGGTGTAGGCGCTGCCCATCATCAGCTCGTCCAGCAAGGGCTCCCATGACAGGCGCGCGGGCTGGCGGCAGCCGAGGAGGAAGCGCTGGTCATCAGCCACCTGCTGTTTGGGCACGCTCTGCGCCAGTTTGCGAGATGATGCGCCAAGTAGTGCAGCCAGAGGGGAGGACCCCTTCGCCTCCACTGCCTGGGCAATGTACGCCAAGGTGGGCTCTCCATCACAACCACCATCGCCCCTGTAGGCATCAGCTCCAGATGCATGGGTGGAGGAAGCTGTGGAATCCAGGGCGAGGAGGCCTGCGTCGTGCAAGGGGCGGCATTGGGAGTAAGGCAGCAGGTTGGTGGTGGCGCTCTTGCAAAGAGGGCAGAGGCACTCTCCACGCGCCACGTCAACGGCGTGCATCTCCGCCGAGCGCT
Source organism: Eutreptiella sp. 'Long Island Sound 2002' (assembly GCA_964036045.1). Taxonomy (NCBI): domain Eukaryota; phylum Euglenozoa; class Euglenophyceae; order Eutreptiales; family Eutreptiaceae; genus Eutreptiella; species Eutreptiella sp. 'Long Island Sound 2002'. Next base: position 9,568 of record CAXIWF010000638.1, on the reverse strand, counting down.
GCCCGTTTATGAACCGCGCGTAGCTGAAACCACACCATGGAGGAAGGAGGAGGAGGTGGTGGTGGTAGTAGTAGTGGTGGTCGTGAAGGAGGAGGAGGAGGAGGAGGAGGAGGAGGAGGAGGAGGAGGAGGAGAAGGGGGAAAAGAAGGGGGAAGGAAAAGTGCCAAACAGATCAGTTAATAAGATAAGCGATCAGAATAAAAGGCGAAACGGCAGATTTTCCAATACTTTCTGGTGTGTAGCAAGCAAAAAAAAATCGGCGCTGTGTTTTCTGACACTAACTTAGCTGCGTAGAACATATCCCAGCACTCGAAGTGCATTGTGTGGCCACAGGTGCTCGCTGTTTGCAGTTAAGAAAAACAGAATACAGACAGATAGAAAGATAGAAAGATAGACTAAGAAGAGTATGTGTTATAATACATCAAGGGAAAGAGCAAGAGAGTTGGTAAGGACATACATCACGCATGATGAAATACGTTAGAGCCGCAAATTGCACGGAATTATACTCACCATGCAAACGAGTACCACCGAACTTGGCAAACTGCATCTCAGATACGGGGTGCAAATTAATTTGCAGTCTGGCGTCCTTTCCAGGGTTCCCCGTTTGCTGCTGCTGCTGCAGTTGCTGTTGCTGAGGAGTCAGTGGCACCGCAGCGTAGAGTGAGCACCAGCCCGGCACCGGGTGGACTACCTGCACCCAGCGCCCCTCCCTGCTCTCGGCACGCACGTGCTCTCCCTGACCCAGCACATGCACCACGCGACTGGCCTCGTCGGCCTCCGCGTGCACCGCGCAGCCTGCCACTGCCACCACGCGGAATACATATCTCAGCTCCGGACAGTCTGGGTTCTCTGCCAATGCATTCTTGAGCAGATTGGACGGCTGCATGAAGCAGAGAAAGCCCAGCGGGCTCGACTTCTTCTCGTGGCAAATGATGCAGTTCGGCAAAGGTTCGTCGAAGATGCCATCTGCATCAGCACCAGCCTTCTTCTTTCTCTCGCTGCTACTGCTGCCACCACTATCACCACCATCTTCGTCTTCCTCCTCCTCGTCGTCGTCACTCATGTCATCACCAAAGGCAGCGAAGGCAGCTGCGGCGCGTTGCTTGGCTTCCTCGAGAGCTCTCTGCTGCGCCTCCTTTTGGCGCCGCATGCGCAGAGTCACTGGATCGCACGCAGCATTGTCATCATCTGCACCTCCACCACCACCTTCACCAGAAGCGTCTGCGCTCGAACCTCCAGCTCCCGCAACAGCCGCATCAGCAGCAGCGCCAGACGTAGTGCGTTGCGTAGGGCGCATGGACACTCCCTTGCTCACCAGGAGCTCATTGCCTGCATCACTGTGTAGCGCTACCTGCTGCAGAACCCAGCCCAGCCCCTGGTGATACAGTGGGTCGTCGCCCACTAGCTCCTCGGTCCACGCCTCAGCCAGCGCATCTAGCAGCAAGCGCCCGCAGCCTGGCGTGAATCCGCCGCGCAGACCCAGACCCAGACCCTGGTCAGTGTTGGAGGCCAGACGGTTGTCCATCTCCGTCTCGGCCGGATCGCGGAACGCCTCTGCGTAGAACTCGCGCGCAGTGGGAGGCTCCATCTCCTTGCTGGGACTTTCCACCGCACCCGCAAGGGCACCTCCATCTCCAGTACCAACTACAGCAGCAGCAGCAGTAGTAGTAGAAACCGCAGCGGAGGAGCTGATCAAAGAACCAGCAGAACTACTGGGATTTTCCTCCTCTGGTTCCTGGCGACAGCACCGAATCTGGAGGGTGACCAGGTGGATTACTCTGCAGACCGTGGCGAGCTTGCCGCCCCCCATGGCCTCTGACCAGTGCAGGCACAGGCGCAGACAGCGCTGCAGCACGGAGAAGAAGAGCGGCTGGTAGAGCAGCGAGTGCAGATAGGCGAACTCGGTGTGCGGCTTAGGCAGCGCCTGCGGCTGCAGCAGAGGGACATACTTAGAAGCTGCAGCTGCAGCGGCACCAGAGCGCATGCTCTTCACGTGCTCGCGTATTCGGTCGCAAGCCTTGGTAGCCTGCTGAGCCGAGAGGTTGGGGAATTCCGGATCAAAATACGCATAGCTCTCTGGTTTGAGCGATAGAGTGGAGGCGCCCGTGTCGTCGCTCTGGGTGCGCACGCAGGTGTCGTTCACCACAGACTGGATCATGCTGTCGCTGACGGTGCGCGCCGAGCCAACCATGATCTTGCTGCGTTGCAGCTGCCCTGAGGTGTTGGCGCCGGAGAGTACCTGGTGCACCAGCTCTCTCCGCAGGCAGTTGCGCCAGCCCTCGCTGCTCCGCCACTGTCGGATTTCCTGCCTCTCGCTCTCTTGTTGCTGCTGACCCACTGTCGCATCACGAGCAGCGGAATCATCGCCCCCATCAAAAGACATTCGCTCGCTTGAACTGCCATCGAAACTAACCAGAGGGGTCGGTGCAACGATACTGACGGGTGTGTACGTGACCAAGTGAATGCACAGGCGCAGCATCTGTGCGAGTAGCTCACCCTTGTACTCCAGGTCTCTCGTGGCGGCGCTGCTGCGGGTGGTGGCACTGAGGGGCGAGAAGAACGTCCCATGGTGCTCCAACGCCTCCAGCACCTCGAACCGCTCCAGCAAGGTAGCGAGGAAGCTCTGCGGCTTTAGAGCAGCCACGGCCAGCTGTAGACAGACCAAGTCCATGTCACGCAGGGATTTGCTCAGAGGAGGGCGGCCGTAGTTGTAGGCCAGGTTGGCAGCCGTATAGCCGTTGCGGCGCCACATGCCTGCTGCCACCTGCGCCGCGTACACCAGGCAGCGCAGCGGGTGCTGCACAAAGCGCGTCGCCTCGATCGCCCGCAGCTTGCAGATGGTGTCATTGTCTTGAGAGGCGGCGGCCACAGCGGCAGCAGCAACATTTTCTGGGTTGACTGGCTGCTGAATGCACCTGATCGCTTGCGTCAAGTTCACGTCCCCGAGAGCGGCGTACGCTACCACCTTGGCGGCGAAGCGATGTAGCGGCAGGTGCACAGAAATGGGTGTGGTGGAGACACTAGGGCCTGGATAGTACAGCACGGGATGGCCCAGGCATGTTCGATGTACCTGCTCGTGCCAGTTCTCGACAGGCTGCTGAGCATACCAGGCCTCCAGCGCCGAACGCGCCCGCTGCACGCACACGTGCACAACCTTCTCACGCAGCGCAGTGAGCTGCTGCATGGTGAAGGGCGACTCGATCGGCGCCTTATAACTACCATCCCCGTCTTGCCCGTAACTACCATCGGTAGCAATGATATGTGGGTGCTCGTCCAGGGGCATCTGGTCCAGCAGCGCCCTGGACACTATGTTGGTGGTGACGGACTCGATCTCCAAGGCCAAGTTGGCCGCGTCCTGCCAGCGGTCGTCCTCCCGCTCCACGTGCGTGCTGATGCGCCGCTTGTAGCTGTCCAGGCACTGCAGCATCGCGCACACGTCCAGCCAGAGGTAGATCTGCGCGCGGGAAGAACACCATACAAGCAAGCAAGCAAACAAGCAAGTAAGCAAGCGAGGTAGCACAGTTATAAGTATATATAGAAAATGACAAGGAAAGATAAAATACAGCAGAAGTATAATATACGCCCATGGTTCTTTATAGCACCAGAATAATATCCAATAAAAGAGCAGGCAAAACAACAAACACAAGGAAGACTTTCTTACAAAGTGAGGATCCACATCACCCGCTAGCAGCCGCGTGCAGAAGCCTGTGTCTGCCGCCAGATACTCCAAGTCCCTGCACAGGTGCGACAGCCGGTGCGTGCGGATGCTGTGGTGGGCGAGAAAGGCCGTGTTGTTGCCATCGTCCACGCGCTGCTCCGGGTGTCCCGCCCCCGCCTGCGTGAGGTCCCGACATCCCACATCCACCAGCACGGCCTGCATCGTGGCCGCCAGCAGGCAGGTGATGTGTGCAGGCCGGGGCCCTTCCGGCAGGCAGCGATTCCCCGCGTCAGCTCCATCCGATGACAGAGACGTAACGACGGAGTTAGCTGTGTACACCTGCACTGACGTGTGGAATACGGTGTTCTCGGCAGTGCCCACATGCCGACAGAAGAGGAGGTTCAGAGCGGGGTACAGCAAGGTGAACTGCTGGGAGAAGCCCGCCTTGAAAAGCAAGTCGTGTTGGAATTTCATTATGAGGTCGTTGATGCACTGCTTCAGCGGCACGGGCAGATATGGACTGCTGAGTAGAAGCATGCCTAGATAGTCTCTGTGGCAGTAGCTGAACGGGTGCAGAAGGCGGTCCTTAAAATCATCCTGTGGCGCTGGCGCTGTAGCAGCTACAGTGTTGCCGCTGACGGAATACACGGGCCGTGATAACGGTATGTTCTTGGCGTTTATCGAACCCAGATGGAGCAGAGCTTGTGGGAAGTGTCCCTCGCCGGCGAGAATTCCCGAAGGTGAGTACCTCCGGTTGATGGCATTGTCTGGGTCCGCACTATCAGTTTCGAAGCAGTGCTCGTCGCCTTGCAGCTCCTTCAATAGCTCCACTACTATGCCGCGCCTCAGACCGTCGCTCATCATGCCCAAAGACTGGAACCAGTTGAATACCGCTACACAGCTCTGCTCCAGCGCAACCACTGCTTCCGGCACCATGCTGTACATTAAGCCAGCCCTGTCATGCAGGACCTCTGCCGCCTTATGTAGTTTCTCAGCAGCTTCTTCTTCGTCAAAGAGCTTGCTATTTGGTACCTTAAACACCACAGCCTCCCCCTTCTTATCGACTTGGCTGGTAAGCTGCGCGGCTGCATCCTGCGGCTGGCCAATGAGCTTGAGGGCATTAATTACATCGTCGAAGCTGTGAACATCATCGTTGTGTAGTCGGCCGATCATCGCAAGTGGACGCTCTCGCTCCTTGCACTGCTGCTCATGTATGAAGGTGTTGACGTCCCACGGCTCGAAGCCGCGCACAGAGCAAGCAACGTAGCTGATGAGCACTCCCATGGCACCGCGCAGTACCGCACGCATGCCGCGCTGCAGCTCTGCCGGGACGCCCTCTAGAGGATCCGCCTCCGCCCCGCAACCATCTCCACCCGTCGCATCTCCGGAGGGGTGATTGTGGTCGAGACAGTTTCCAGAGCGCGCCCATGCCTCAACATCGCCGCAGTCGCAGCAGCCGGAGTTTCCGCTGGCTCGGTGGAAATATACTTCGTGGCCCTGGTGGTCACTACGGCGGAAGCATTTATCGCACTGCACGCATGTAGGATCCTTAGCACATTGACGACAAGTCCATACCAAGTCGCCTTTCTTAAAAACTATCCCGCATACGGAGCGCTGTGCTGAGTCGGCCAGAACCTGTAGCATTCGAACGTCGATCTGAGGGTTGCCGTTGCGCGTGCGGAGTTTATTTGATCTCCAATAATTGCAGACCAAGCAGCTCAATAGTCCAGGAATAGCCTGAACAGGGGCTTTCTTTGTTATTTGAGCTGCGATGTCTTCTAAAGCTTCGTCGGAGATATCCTGATTGAGTAGATCCGATAATAGCTGCATGCTAGGAAACGACTCCTTGGGCCCAGTCCATATCACTGACCTACTGGTTTCCTGCCCACTATCAAAGGTGGCCAATTTCAAAGTCCATTCAGCAGGAGTCATTCTTATGTCTATTTTTTTAGCGTGATTTATACTCGTAGCTTCTGGGTTTATTTAATATTGTTTGACACAGAAGCGTACAGGAGATTTCCTATAAAATGAGCGCGATCGTAAATATACAACTGCCAATTTGCTCAGTACGAATACACATGTGACTTCAGTAAATTAACCTGGGAAAGTCATTTCTAAGATACTAGAATTACTTCCAGTTGGAGTAAGAGTTGAGAGATAGTGGTGGTTAGTGGTGGTTTCCCCTGGATTCCGGATTTTCCTGCAACATTTCTGTGTGCTCTCCCGCTCCTCTCCCGCGATTCTGGGATGCGGGCCCCGTATCAGAGGGGAGCCGAGTGAAACTGAGAATTACTGTCAGATACTGTAGAACCCAGTATACTGTAGCTTTTCATTAAGCATACAGTATCTGAACAGGATGACCGTACCGGCACAGCCAATTACCGATTCGTGTTTTTATTTGCTTTATAAAGAGGATTATCGCTGTTTGTGGGTGAATTGATCGTGCAAAATAATAAAGGCTTGGTTTGTCGTCGAATGCATGTTTTGAAGCCGAATGAGTAAGTTAGATTATTACCGAGTCCTCAATGTAGCAAAGACTGCATCCCTCGAGGAAATTAAAGCAGCTTACCGGAAGCTTGCTCTTAAATACCATCCTGACCTATGTCAAGGTGCGGATAAAACAGCCGCAGAGGATGCTTTCAAAAATATAACTATTGCTTATCAAACTTTATCCCGCAATAAAGCTGAATATGACAATTCGATCGGAAATCGCCATTCAAACTGGAACCCAGGAGCACAATATGGGCGCTACAGTAGAGGCAGGGCTACTGCCACCAGTTCAGGGGCTAGTGTTGGCAGCAGTGGGCCTGTCACTAGAGATCAGTTCAATGTTGAGGAGTGGAACGCTTGGCACTATGGCGATAATGCTGTAGCACAGCCATCTGTGAGGCGTTGGAATTCAAGAAACGGTTGGGTAGATCCTACTAACAAGCATCAGAGCTACTATCGACGACGCTATGGCGCTGATGGTTCGATGAAACGACGCAGTGCCTGGACAGAAGAAGAGATCAAGAGCACAATGAATAACATGCCTAATAGCGAAGAGCGGAATAATTACCAAAGCGTGAAGCGTCACTATCGCAATGGCGATAGCGATGATCATTGTGGAGCCGGCCAGAGTGAGCAGGTGAAAACTAGTTCAAGCGGCAATAGTGCAAGTCATAGTTCCGGTACCCATAATGTTGAAAGCAGCTCCTACTCAGCAGCAGGGCAGCGTCAATTTGCGGAAGACAGTGGCACTCCCGCCACTCGGGAAGAACACTTCGAAATGGTGCAGCGCAATCTGCAACAACGACGAGCACAGCGACTCAAGCAGAGCAATGCTAACACCAGGAGCACCAGCAGTGGACGCGGGGCCAGTGGAAGCGGCACGCCGGGAGGTTTGGGGAGCAGTGCTAGTGGCTTACATCGAGACACAAGTGCAACTACTGATGGCTATCGAGGTCAGCCCTCACAGCAGAATGAAGATAAGGGGAAATGCATTTTATCATGACAGTGTTAAAATAGCAGTTATTAAGGAGAGGTGATATGATAAGTTATACCAAGCCTTGTGCCACCTTCATGTGCCACAACTGTCGAATGTAAACTTAGTATTGTGTAATAATTGGAAGTACTCGAAGTATTCAATACCAACTCTCAAACTGTATCAATTAAGATTATTTTGCCTGGATAGTGCCGTTAGTGGGCCGGTATAGTATGGTTCAGATTATGTCGTTGATTGGGGTGGTTTTATAAGAAGCTAAGGAATGCCAGGTGGGCCGGTATAGTATGGTTCAGATTATGTCGTTGATATGGGTGGTTATATAAGATTATCCAGCCAGATTGTTAAGTACTGGGGCTGCTCATGCTGGTCAGTGGAAACAGCTGGAACCGTAGCAGGTATTATTACCCAGCCAGATTGTTAAGCACTGGGGGGGGGGGGGGGGGGGGGTATGCTTCTTATTACTATTATGGTTAATATAGCTTGTATATATACAACACGCTGGACGCTATAGCGTTGTAGATCTGTCAAGCAACCAGCACTCTACATGATGATACTACTAGCACTGCACCGCTACGGCCCTGACGAGCACTTCATACCTATCTGCTGGCATGCCGTTCCAGGCTATGAGGTTCTACCATGATATCACAAGGGCAGCAGCAGACTAGGAAGTACGTACCCAATGTATCATAGAAGGCAGCTAGACGGGCTCTTGCATGGTCTCTTCATACCCAGAAGAATCTTGCAGCCAACAGTCCTAGCGCCAGAATAACTATTACCACCAGCGGCGCCCATTGTTTCACAAGCGCCTGCAGCATAATGTAGAAACGCACAGGAGCGCAATCACACACATTTACGAAGGAGTAAAACAGCAAGAGCCACGTAAAGCAGTAATCACATCACAACAGCAGCATACAGTACTTCGGGCACTGGATAGGTAACGATAAAATTGGGAGGATCAAAGGCTTGTCCCCTCTGCAACTGAACCCTTTCCCTCATCCAACCATTGGGAGGATCAAGGGCTTATCCCCTCTACAACTGAACCCTTTCCCTCATCCAATCATAGGGAGGACCAAAGGCTTGACCCCCTCTGCAACGGAACCATTTCCCTCATCCAATCATAGGGAGGACCAAAGGCTTGACCCCCTCTGCAACGGAACCCTTTCCCTCATCCAATCATAGGGAGGACCAAAGGCTTGACCCCCTCTGCAACGGAACCATTTCCCTCTTCCAATCATAGGGAGGACCAAAGGCTTGACCCCCTCTGCAACGGAACCCTTTCCCTCATCCAATCATAGGGAGGACCAAAGGCTTGACCCCCTCTGCAACGGAACCCTTTTCCTCATCCAATCATAGGGAGGACCAAAGGCTTGACCCCCTCTGCAACGGAACCATTTCCCTCATCCGCCCGCCTCCGACTACTCATCACCACTACTCACCACTACTCACCACCACTACTCACCACCACAGCTCACTACTCACCACTACTCACCACTACTCACCACTACTCACCACCACAGCTCACTACTCACCACTACTCACCACTACTCACCACTACTCGCCACCACTACTCACCACCACCACTACTCACCATAAAGGATAGTTTCTTCGCGCCCCACTTATACTTCTTTGACTCAGTGGCAAGGTTCTTAGAGATCTCGGACACGTCGTCGAGTTTGTTGCCTCGGTCCAGCACGTCGTCTATGGTCTTTCGCATGATGTTATGGATGCTCTGCAGGTCATCGTTCAGCTTCTTCATGTTCGCAGACGAGTTCGGGTCTACATACTCCTTGCGCTTACGCTGGATCACACGGTCTTCACCATCAAAGAACAAAGAACACCCCCAAAAGTGGAATTATTACGCATCAAGAATAACAGTTATCTTTATGCGATGGTACTGACGTTATGTCGATGGAGGTGGCAGTGGGGGTGGTGCGGGGGCATTAGGAACAGGAGGAACAGAGGGAATAGGGGGGGGGGGGGGGCGGAAGGTGCTCATAGTAGTGAACTTACCAAACTTAATAAATGCGTACTGTCGTCCTACAGTCTCAACTGTCCTGAGCCAACTGCACATCATATCAGTATGTGACGTGGGACATCATACAGTGTATATATATGATTGGTGGGTCAGTTAATATGAAGCAAGTAAAGTGAAACGATATGCACACGGCACTAAACAGCAAGAAGGGGCGCTATTATTGTCCTCGATATCTTCTTCATTTATCATGAGATCGCCATGCACAGCGATATCAGTTTAATTAGGACAAGTAGGACCAGAGGCACTGTGGACATGCGAACAGGGTATTGGGGTGGGTTTGATCACTCACTCTTCTCCATACTCGTCGCGCAGATCTGCCTCAAAGTCCCGGGCAATCTCCTCCAGGAACAGGAAGGCCAGACGCTTCGGGTAGGATCTCTCGGTCAGGGTC
>CAXIWF010000637.1:0-40867 GCA_964036045.1 Eutreptiella sp. 'Long Island Sound 2002' | reverse complement strand
GACACTTTACACTGTCAAAAAGTCCCTCATATATGGCGATGGGGACACTTTGCACTGCCAAAAGGCCCCCTCATATATGGCGATGGGGACACTTTGCACTGCCAAAAAGCCCCTCATATATGGCGATGGGGACACTTTACACTGCCAAAAAGCCCCTCATATATGGCGATGGGGACACTTTGCACTGCCAAAAAGCCCCTCATATATGGCGAAGGGGTTTCTCTCTTTGCACTGCAAGAGAGCCCCTCATATATGGCGATGGGGACACTTTGCACTGCAAGAGAGCCCCTCATATATGGCGATGGGGACACTTTACTCTGCCAAAAAGCCCCTCATATATGGCGATGGGGACACTTTGCACTGCCAAAAAGCCCCTCATATATGGCGATGGGGACACTTTGCACTGCCAAAAAGCCCCTCATATTTGGCGATGGGGACACTTTTCACTGCCAAAAAATCACTCATATATGGCGATGGGGACACTTTGCACTGCCAAAAAGCCCCTCATATATGGCGATGGGGACACTTTGCACTGCCAAAAAGCCCCTCATCTATGGCGATGGGGACACTTTGCACTGCCAAAAAGCCCCTCATCTATGGCGATGGGGACACTTTGCACTGCCAAAAAGCCCCTCATATATGGCGATGGGGACACTTTGCACTGCCAAAAAGCCCCTCATATATGGCGATGGGGACACTTTGCACTGCCAAAAAGCCCCTCATCTATGGCGATGGGGACACTTTGCACTGCCAAAAAGCCCCTCATATACGGCGATGGGGACACTTTGCACTGCCAAAAAGCCCCTCATATATGGTGCTGGGGACACTTTTCACTGCCAAAAAGTCCCTCATATATCGCGATGGGAGCACTTTGCACTGCCAAAAAGCCCCTCATATATGGCGATGGGGACACTTTGCACTGCCAAAAAGCCCCTCATATATGGCGATGGGGACACTTTGCACTGCCAAAAAGCCCCTCATCTATGGCGATGGGGACACTTTGCACTGCCAAAAAGCCCCTCACCTATGGCGATGGGGACACTTTGCACTGCCAAAAAGCCCCTCATATACGGCGATGGGGACACTTTGCACTGCCAAAAAGCCCCTCATATATGGCGATGGGGATACTTTGCACTGCCAAAAAGCCCCTCATACATGGCGATGGGGACACTTTGCAACGCCAAAAGCCCTCATATATGGCGATGGGGACACTTTGCACTGCCAAAATGCCCCAAAAACCCCCTCATATATGGCGATGGGGACACCTTACACTGCCAAAAAGCCCTCATATATGGCGATGGGGACACTTTGCACTGCCAAAAAGCCCCTCATCTATGGCGATGGGGACACTTTGCACTGCCAAAAAGCCCCTCATATATGGCGATGGGGACACTTTGCACTGCCAAAAAGCCCCTCATATATGGCGATGGGGACACTTTGCACTGCCAAAAAGCCCCTCATCTATGGCGATGGGGACACTTTGCACTGCCAAAAAGCCCTCATATACGGCGATGGGGACACTTTGCACTGCCAAAAAGCCCCTCATATATGGTGCTGGGGACACTTTTCACTGCCAAAAAGTCCCTCATATATCGCGATGGGAGCACTTTGCACTGCCAAAAAGCCCCTCATATATGGCGATGGGGACACTTTGCACTGCCAAAAAGCCCCTCATATATGGCGATGGGGACACTTTGCACTGCCAAAAAGCCCCTCATCTATGGCGATGGGGACACTTTGCACTGCCAAAAAGCCCCTCACCTATGGCGATGGGGACACTTTGCACTGCCAAAAAGCCCCTCATATACGGCGATGGGGACACTTTGCACTGCCAAAAAGCCCCTCATATATGGCGATGAAGATACTTTGCACTGCCAAAAGCCCCTCATATACGGCGATGGGGACACTTTGCAATGCCAAAAAGCCCCTCATATATGGCGATGGGGACACTTTTCACTGCCAAAAAGTCCCTCATATATGGCGATGGGGACACTTTGCACTGCCAAAAAGCCCCTCATATATGGCGATGGGGACACTTTGCACTGCCAAAAAGCCCCTCATATATGGCGATGGTGGCACTTTACACTGCCAAAAAGCCCCTCATATATGGCGATGGGGACACTTTGCACTGCCAAAAAGCCCCTCATATACGGCGATGGGGACACTTTGCAATGCCAAAAAGCCCTCATATATGGCGATGGGGACACTTTTCACTGCCAAAAAGTCCCTCATATATGGCGATGGGGACACTTTGCACTGCCAAAAAGCCCCTCATATATGGCGATGGGGACACTTTACACTGCCAAAAAGCCCCTCATATATGGCGATGGGGACACTTTACTCTGCCAAACAGCCCCTCATATACGGCGATGGGGACACTTTGCAGTGCCAAAAAGCCCCTCATATATGGCGATGGGGACGCTTTGTACTGCCAAAAAGCCCCTCATATATGGCGATGGGGACACTTTGCACTGCCAAAAAGCCCCTCATATATGGCGACGGGGACACTTTGCAGTGCCAAAAAGCCCCTCATATATGGCGATGGGGACACTTTACACTGCCAAAAAGCCCCTCATATATGGCGATGGGGACACTTTGCACTGCCAAAAAGCCCCTCATATATGGCGATGGGGACACTTTGCACTGCAAGAGAGCCCCTTATATATGGCGATGGGGACACTTTACTCTGCCAAAAAGCCCCTCATATATGGCGATGGGGACACTTTGCACTGCCAAAAAGCCCCTCATATATGGCGATGGGGACGCTTTGTACTGCCAAAAAGCCCCTCATATATGGCGATGGGGACACTTTGCACTGCCAAAAAGCCCCTAATATATGGCGATGGGGAGACTTTGCACTGCCAAAAAGCCCCTCATATATGGCGATGGGGACACTTTGCACTGCCAAAAAGCCCCTCATATATGGCGATGGGGACACTTTACACTGCCAAAAAGCCCCTCATAAATGGCGATGAAGACACTTTGCACTGCGAAAAAGCCCCTCATATATGGCGATGGGGATGAGGGGCTTTTTGGCAGTGTAAAGTGTCCCCATCGCCATATATGAGGGGCTTTTTGGTAGTGCAAAGTGTCCCCATCGCCATATATGAGGGGCTTTTTGGCAGTGTAAAGTGTCCCCATCGTCATATGTGAGGGGCTTTTTGGCAGTGTAAAGTGTCCACATCGCCATATATGAGGGGCTTTTTGGCAGTGCAAAGTGTCCCCATCGCCATTTATGAGGGGCTTTTTGGCAGTGCAAAGTGTCCCCATTGCCATATATGAGGGGCTGTTTGGCAGTGCAAAGTGTCCCCATCGCCATATATGAGGGGCTTTTTGGCAGTGCAAAGTGTCCCCATCGCCATATATGAGGGGCTTTGTGGTGGTGCACAGTGTCCCCATCACTTTGCACCGCCAAAAAGCCCCTCATATATGGCGATGGGGACACTTTGCACTGCCAAAAAGCCCCTCATATATGGCGATGGGGACACTTTGCACTGCCAAAAAGCCCCTCATATACGGCGATGGGGACACTTTGCACTGCCAAAAAGCCCCTCATATATGGCGATGGGGACACTTTGCACTGCCAAAAAGGCCCCTCATATATGGCGATGGGGACACTTTACACTGTCAAAAAGCCCCTCATTTATGGCGATGGGGACACTTTGCACTGCGAAAAAGCCCCTCATATATGGCGATGGGGACACTTTGCACTGCAAAAGAGCCCCTCATATATGGCAATGGGGACACTGTGCACTGCCAAAAAGCCCCTCATAAATGGCGGTGGGGACACTTTGCACTGCCAAAAGCCCCTCATAAATGGCGATGGGGACACTTTGCACTACAAGAGAGCCCCTCATATATGGCGATGGGGACACCTTACACTGCCAAAAAGCCCCTCATATATGGCGATGGGGACACTTTGCACTGCCAAAAAGCCCCTCATATATGGCGATGGGGACACTTTTCACTGCCAAAAAGTCCCTCATATATGGCGATGGGGACACTTTGCACTGCCAAAAAGCCCCTCATATATGGCGATGGGGACACTTTACACTGCCAAAAAGCCCCTCATATATGGCGATGGGGACACTTTACTCTGCCAAACAGCCCCTCATATACGGCGATGGGGACACTTTGCAGTGCCAAAAAGCCCCTCATATATGGCGATGGGGACGCTTTGTACTGCCAAAAAGCCCCTCATATATGGCGATGGGGACACTTTGCACTGCCAAAAAGCCCCTCATATATGGCGACGGGGACACTTTGCAGTGCCAAAAAGCCCCTCATATATGGCGATGGGGACACTTTACACTGCCAAAAAGCCCCTCATATATGGCGATGGGGACACTTTGCACTGCCAAAAAGCCCCTCATATATGGCGATGGGGACACTTTGCACTGCAAGAGAGCCCCTTATATATGGCGATGGGGACACTTTACTCTGCCAAAAAGCCCCTCATATATGGCGATGGGGACACTTTGCACTGCCAAAAAGCCCTCATATATGGCGATGGGGACGCTTTGTACTGCCAAAAAGCCCCTCATATATGGCGATGGGGACACTTTGCACTGCCAAAAAGCCCCTAATATATGGCGATGGGGAGACTTTGCACTGCCAAAAAGCCCCTCATATATGGCGATGGGGACACTTTGCACTGCCAAAAAGCCCCTCATATATGGCGATGGGGACACTTTACACTGCCAAAAAGCCCCTCATAAATGGCGATGAAGACACTTTGCACTGCGAAAAAGCCCCTCATATATGGCGATGGGGATGAGGGCTTTTTGGCAGTGTAAAGTGTCCCCATCGCCATATATGAGGGGCTTTTTGGTAGTGCAAAGTGTCCCCATCGCCATATATGAGGGGCTTTTTGGCAGTGTAAAGTGTCCCCATCGTCATATGTGAGGGGCTTTTTGGCAGTGTAAAGTGTCCACATCGCCATATATGAGGGGCTTTTGGCAGTGCAAAGTGTCCCCATCGCCATTTATGAGGGGCTTTTTGGCAGTGCAAAGTGTCCCCATTGCCATATATGAGGGGCTGTTTGGCAGTGCAAAGTGTCCCCATCGCCATATATGAGGGGCTTTTTGGCAGTGCAAAGTGTCCCCATCGCCATATATGAGGGGCTTTGTGGTGGTGCACAGTGTCCCCATCACTTTGCACCGCCAAAAAGCCCCTCATATATGGCGATGGGGACACTTTGCACTGCCAAAAAGCCCCTCATATATGGCGATGGGGACACTTTGCACTGCCAAAAAGCCCCTCATATACGGCGATGGGGACACTTTGCACTGCCAAAAAGCCCCTCATATATGGCGATGGGGACACTTTGCACTGCCAAAAAGCCCCTCATATATGGCGATGGGGACACTTTACACTGTCAAAAAAGCCCCTCATTTATGGCGATGGGGACACTTTGCACTGCGAAAAAGCCCCTCATATATGGCGATGGGGACACTTTGCACTGCAAAAGAGCCCCTCATATATGGCAATGGGGACACTGTGCACTGCCAAAAAGCCCCTCATAAATGGCGGTGGGGACACTTTGCACTGCCAAAAAGCCCCTCATCTATGGCGATGGGGACACTTTGCACTGCCAAAAAGCCCCTCATCTATGGCGATGGGGACACTTTGCACTGCCAAAAAGCCCCTCATATATGGTGATGGGGACACTGTGCACTGCCAAAAAGCCCCTCATATATGGCAATGGGGACACTGTGCACTGCCAAAAAGCCCCTCATATATGGCAATGGGGACACTTTGCACTGCCAAAAAGCCCCTCATATATGGCAATGGGGACACTGTGCACTGCCAAAAAGCCCCTCATAAATGGCGATGGGGACACTTTGCACTGCCAAAAAGCCCCTCATCTATGGCGATGGGGACACTTTGCACTGCCAAAAAGCCCCTCATATATGGTGATGGGGACACTTTGCACTGCCAAAAAGCCCTCATATATGGCGATGGGGACACTTTGCACTGCGAAAAAGCCCCTCATATATGGCGATGGGGACACTTTGCACTGCAAGAGAGCCCTCATATATGGCGATGGGGACACTTTGCACTGCAAAAGAGCCCCTCATATATGGCGATGGGGACACTGTGCACTGCCAAAAAGCCCCTCATAAATGGCGGTGGGGACACTTTGCACTGCAAAGAAGCCCCTCATATATGGCGATGGGGACACTTTGCACTGCCAAAAAGCCCCTCATATATGGCGATGGGGACACTTTGCACTGCCAAAAAGCCCCTCATATATGGCGATGGGGACACTTTGCACTGCCAAAAAGCCCCTCATATATGGCGATGGGGACACTTTGCACTGCAAAGAAGCCCCTCATATATGGCGATGGGGACACTTTACACTGCCAAAAGCCCCTCATATATGGCGATGGGGACACTTTGCACTGCAAGAGAGCCCCTCATATATGGCGATGGGACACTTTACTCTGCCAAAAAGCCCCTCATATATGGCAATGGGGACACTTTGCAATGCCAAAAAGCCCCTCATATATGGCAATGGGGACACTTTGCACTGCCAAAAAGCCCCTCATATATGGCGATGGGGACACTTTGCACTGCGAAAAAAGCCCCTCATATATGGCGATGGGGACACTTTGCACTGCAAAAGAGCCCCTCATATATGGCGATGGGGACACTGTGCACTGCCAAAAAGCCCTCATAAATGGCGGTGGGGACACTTTGCACTGCCAAAAAGCCCCTCATATATGGCGATGGGGACACTTTACACTGCCAAAAAGCCCCTCATATATGGCGATGGGGACACTTTGCACTGCCAAAAAGCCCCTCATATATGGCGATGGGGACACTTTGCACTGCAAGAGAGCCCCTCATATATGGCGACGGGGACACTTTACTCTGCCAAAAAGCCCTCATATATGGCGATGGGGACACTTTGCACTGCCAAAAAGCCCCTCATATATGGCGATGGGGACACTTTGCACTGCCAAAAAGCCCCTCACCTATGGCGATGGGGACACTTTGCACTGCCAAAAAGCCCCTCATCTATGGCGATGGGGACACTTTGCACTGCCATAAAGCCCCTCATATATGGCGATGGGGACACTTTGCACTGCCAAAAAGCCCCTCATATATGGCGATGGGGACACTTTGCACTGCCAAAAAGCCCCTCATATATGGCGATGGGGACACTTTGCACTGCCAAAAAGCCCCTCATATATGGCGATGGGGACACTTTGCACCGCCAAACAGCCCCTCATATATGGTGATGGGGACACTTTGCACTGCCAAAAAGCCCCTCATATATGGCGATGGGGACACTTTACTCTGCCAAAAAGCCCTCATATATGGCGATGGGGACACTTTGCACTGCCAAAAAGCCCCTCATATATGGCAATGGGGACACTTTGCACTGCCAAAAAGCCCCTCATTTATGGCGATGGGGACACTTTGCACTGCGAAAAAGCCCCTCATATATGGCGATGGGGACACTTTGCACTGCAAGAGAGCCCTCATATATGGCGATGGGGACACTTTGCACTGCAAAAGAGCCTCTCATATATGGCGATGGGGACACTTTGCACTGCCAAAAAGCCCCTCATAAATGGCGATGGGGACACTTTGCACCGCCAAAAAGCCCCTCATATATGGCGATGGGGACACTTTGCACTGCCAAAAAGCCCCTCATATATGGTGATGGGGACACTTTGCACTGCCAAAAAGCCCCTCATATATGGCGATGGGGACACTTTACACTGCCAAAAAGCCCCTCATATATGGCGATGGGGACACTTTGCACTGCCAAAAAGCCCCTCAGATATGGCGATGGGGACACTTTGCACTGCCAAAAGCTGCTCATATATGGCGATGGGGACACTTTACTCTGCCAAAAAGCCCCTCATATACGGCGATGGGGACACTTTGCACTGCCAAAAAGCCCCTCATATATGGCAATGGGGACACTTTGCACTGCCAAAAAGCCCCTCATTTATGGCGATGGGGACACTTTGCACTGCGAAAAAGCCCCTCATATATGGCGATGGGGACACTTTGCACTGCAAGAGAGCCCCTCATATATGGCGATGGGGACACTTTGCACTGCAAAAGAGCCCCTCATATATGGCGAAGGGGACACTGTGCACTGCCAAAAAGCCCCTCACCTATGGCGATGGGGACACTTTGCACTGCAAAGAAGCCCCTCATATATGGCGATGGGGACACTTTACACTGCCAAAAAGTCCTCATATATGGCGATGGGGACACTTTGCACTGCCAAAAAGCCCCTCATATATGGCAATGGGGACACTTTGCACTGCCAAAAAGCCCCTCATTTATGGCGATGGGGACACTTTGCACTGCGAAAAAGCCCCTCATATATGGCGATGGGGACACTTTGCACTGCCAAAAAGCCCCTCATATATGGCGATGGGGACACTTTGCACTGCAAGAGAGCCCCTCATATATGGCGATGGGACACTTTACTTTGCCAAAAAGCCCCTCATATATGGCAATGGGGACACTTTGCAATGCCAAAAAGCCCCTCATATATGGCAATGGGGACACCTTGCACTGCCAAAAAGCCCCTCATATATGGCGATGGGGACACTTTGCACTGCGAAAAAGCCCCTCATATATGGCGATGGGGACACTTTTCACTACAAGAGAGCCCCTCATATATGGCGACGGGGACACTTTGCACTGCAAAAGAGCCCCTCATATATTGCGATGGGGACACTTTACACTGCCAAAAAGCCCCTCATATATGGCGATGGGGACACTTTGCACTGCCAAAAAGCCCCTCATATATGGCGATGGGGACACTTTGCACTGCAAGAGAGCCCCTCATATATGGCGATGGGGACACTTTACTCTGCCAAAAAGCCCCTCATATATGGCGATGGGGACACTTTGCACCGCCAAAAAGCCCCTCATCTATGGCGATGGGGACACTTTGCACTGCCATAAAGCCCCTCATATACGGCGATGGGGACACTTTGCACTGCCGAAAAGCCCCTCATATATGGCGATGGGGACACTTTGCACCGCCAAAAAGCCCCTCATATATGGCGATGGGGACACTTTGCACTGCCAAAAAGCCCCTCATATATGGCGATGGGGACACTTTGCACTGCCAAAAAGCCCCTCATATATGGCGATGGGGACACTCTGCACTGCCATAAAGCCCCTCATATATGGCGATGGGGACACTTTGCACAGCCAAAAAGCCCCTCATATATGGCGTTGGCTGCCAAAAAGCCACTCATATATGGCGATGGGGACACTTTGCACTGCCAAAAAACCCCTCATATATGGCGATGGGGACACTTTGCACTGCCAAAAAGCCCCTCACCTATGGCGATGGGGACACTTTGCACTGCCAAAAAGCCCCTCATCTATGGCGATGGGGACACTTTGCACTGCCATAAAGCCCCTCATATACGGCGATGGGGACACTTTGCACTGCCAAAAAGCCCCTCATATATGGCGATGGGGACACTTTGCACTGCCAAAAAGCCCCTCATATATGGCGAAGGGGACACTTTACACTGCCAAAAAGCCCCTCATATATGGCGATGGGGATGAGGGGCTTCTTGGCAGTGTAAAGTGTCCCCATCGCCACATAGGAGGGGCTTTTTGGCAGTGCAAAGTGTCCCCATCGCCATATATGAGGGGCATTTTGGCAGTGTAAAGTGTCCCCATCGTCATATGTTAGGGGCTTTTTGGCAGTGTAAAGTGTCCCCATCGCCATATATGAGGGGCTTTTTGGCAGTGCAAAGTGTCCCCATCGCCATATATGAGGGGCTTTTTGGCAGTGCAAAGTGTCCCCATCGCCATAGATGAGGGGCTTTTTGGCAGTGCAAAGTGTCCCCACCGCCATTTACGAGGGGCTTTTTGGCGGTGCAAAGTGTCCCCATCGCCATATATGAGGGACCTTTTTGGCAGTGTAAAGTGTCCCCATTGCCATATATGAGGGGCTTTTTGGCAGTGCAAAGTGATATGGCGATGGGGACACTTTGCACCGCCAAAAAGCCCCTCATATATGGCGATGGGGACACTTTGCACTGCCAAAAAGCCCCTCATATATGGCGATGGGGACACTTTGCACTGCCAAAAAGCCCCTCATCTATGGCGATGGGGACACTTTGCACTGCCATAAAGCCCCTCATATACGGCGATGGGGACACTTTGCACTGCCAAAAAGCCCCTCATATATGGCGATGGGGACACTTTGCACCGCCAAAAAGCCCCTCATATATGGCGATGGGGACACTTTGCACTGCCAAAAAGCCCCTCATATATGGCGATGGGGACACTTTGCACTGCCAAAAAGCCCCTCATATATGGCGTTGGCTGCCAAAAAGCCACTCATATATGGCGATGGGGACACTTTGCACTGCCAAAAACCCCTCATATATGGCGATGGGGACACTTTGCACTGCCAAAAAGCCCCTCACCTATGGCGATGGGGACACTTTGCACTGCCAAAAAGCCCCTCATCTATGGCGATGGGGACACTTTGCACTGCCATAAAGCCCCTCATATACGGCGATGGGGACACTTTGCACTGCCAAAAAGCCCCTCATATATGGCGATGGGGACACTTTGCACTGCCAAAAAGCCCCTCATATATGGCGAAGGGGACACTTTACACTTCCAAAAAGCCCCTCATATATGGCGATGGGGATGAGCGGCTTCTTGGCAGTGTAAAGTGTCCCCATCGCCACATAGGAGGGGCTTTTTGGCAGTGCAAAGTGTCCTCATCGCCATATATGAGGGGCATTTTGGCAGCGTAAAGTGTCCCCATCGTCATATGTTAGGGGCTTTTTGGCAGCGTAAAGTGTCCCCATCGCCATATATGAGGGGCTTTTTGGCAGTGTAAAGTGTCCCCATCGCCATATATGAGGGGCTTTTTGGCAGTGCAAAGTGTCCCCATCGCCATATATGAGGGGCTTTTTGGCAGTGCAAAGTGTCCCCACCGCCATTTACGAGGGGCTTTTTGGCGGTGCAAAGTGTCCCCATCGCCATATATGAGGGACCTTTTTGGCAGTGTAAAGTGTCCCCATTGCCATATATGAGGGGCTTTTTGGCAGTGCAAAGTGATATGGCGATGGGGACACTTTGCACCGCCAAAAAGCCCCTCATATATGGCGATGGGGACACTTTGCACTGCCAAAAAGCCCCTCATATATGGCGATGGGGACGCTTTGTACTGCCAAAAAGCCCCTCATATATGGCGATGGGGACACTTTGCACTGCCAAAAAGCCCCTAATATATGGCGATGGGGAGACTTTGCACTGCCAAAAAGCCCCTCATATATGGCGATGGGGACACTTTGCACTGCCAAAAAGCCCCTCATATATGGCGATGGGGACACTTTACACTGCCAAAAAGCCCCTCATAAATGGCGATGAAGACACTTTGCACTGCCAAAAAGCCCCTCATATATGGCGATGGGGACACTTTACACTGCGAAAAAGCCCCTCATATATGGCGATGGGGATGAGGGGCTTTTTAGCAGTGTAAAGTGTCCCCATCGCCATATATGAGGGGCTTTTTGGTAGTGTAAAGTGTCCCCATCGTCATATGTGAGGGGCTTTTTGGCAGTGTAAAGTGTCCACATCGTCCTATATGAGGGGCTTTTTGGCAGTGTAAAGTGTCCCCATCGCCATATATGAGGGGCTTTTTGGCAGTGCAAAGTGTCCCCATCGCCATTTATGAGGGGCTTTTTGGCGGTGCAAAGTGTCCCCATCGCCATATATGAGGGGCTTTTTGGCAGTGCAAAGTGTCCCCATCGCCATATATGAGGGGCTTTTTGGTGGTGCAAAGTGATATGGCGATGGGGATACTTTGCACCGCCAAAAAGCCCCTCATAAATGGCGATGGGGACACTTTGCACTGCCAAAAAGCCCCTCATATATGGCGATGGGGACACTTGGCACTGCCAAAAAGCCCCTCATATATGGCGATGGGGACACTTTGCACTGCCAAAAAGCCCCTCATATATGGCGATGGGGATACTTTGCACTGCCAAAAAGCCCCTCATATACGGCGATGGGGACCCTTTGCAACGCCAAAAGCCCCTCATATAAGGCGATGGGGACACTTTACACTGCCAAAAATCCCCTCATATATAGCGATGGGGACACCTTACACTGCCAAAAAGCCCCTCATATATGGCGATGGGGATACTTTGCACTGCCAAAAAGCCCCTCATATACGGCGATGGGGACACTTTGCAATGCCAAAAAGCCCCTCATATATGGCGATGGGGACACTTTGCACTGCCAAAAAGTCCCTCATATATGGCGATGGGAACACTTTGCACTGCCAAAAAGCCCCTCATATATGGCGATGGGGACACTTTTCACTGCCAAAAAGTCCCTCATATATGGCGATGGGGACACTTTGCACTGCCAAAAAGCCCCTCATATATGGCGATGGGGACACTTTGCACTGCCAAAAAGCCCCTCATATATGGCGATGGGGACACTTTACACTGCCAAAAAGCCCCTCATATATGGCGATGGGGACACTTTGCACTGCCAAAAAGCCCCTCATATATGGCGATGGGGACACTTTGCACAGCCAAAAAGCCCCTCATATACGGCGATGGGGACACTTTGCACTGCCAAAAAGCCCCTCATATATGGCGATGGGGACACTTTTCACTGCCAAAAAGTCCCTCATATATGGCGATGGGGACACTTTGCACTGCCAAAAAGCCCCTCATATATGGCGATGGGGACACTTTGCACTGCCAAAAAGCCCCTCATATATGGCGATGGGGACACTTTACACTGCCAAAAAGCCCCTCATATATGGCGATGGGGACACTTTGCACTGCCAAAAAGCCCCTCATATATGGCGATGGGGACACTTTTCACTGCCAAAAAGTCCCTCATATATGGCGATGGGGACACTTTGCACTGCCAAAAAGCCCCTCATATATGGCGATGGGGACACTTTGCACTGCAAGAGAGCCCCTCATATATGGCGATGGGGACACTTTGCACTGCAAGAGAGCCCCTCATATATGGCGATGGGGACACTTTACTCTGCCAAAAAGCCCCTCATATATGGCGATGGGGACACTTTGCACTGCCAAAAAGCCCCTCATATATGGCGATGGCGACACTTTGCACTGCAAGAGAGCCCCTCATATATGGCGATGGGGACACTTTGCACTGCAAGAGAGCCCCTCATATATGGCGATGGGGACACTTTACTCTGCCAAAAAGCCCCTCATATATGGCGATGGGGACACTTTGCACTGCCAAAAAGCCCCTCATATATGGCGATGGGGACACTTTGCACTGCCAAAAAGCCCCTCATATATGGCGATGGGGACACTTTACACTGCCAAAAAGCCCCTCATAAATGGCGATGAAGACACTTTGCACTGCCAAAAAGCCCCTCATATATGGCGATGGGGACACTTTACACTGCGAAAAAGCCCCTCATATATGGCGATGGGGATGAGGGGCTTTTTAGCAGTGTAAAGTGTCCCCATCGCCATATATGAGGGGCTTTTTGGTAGTGTAAAGTGTCCCCATCGTCATATGTGAGGGGCTTTTTGGCAGTGTAAAGTGTCCACATCGTCCTATATGAGGGGCTTTTTGGCAGTGTAAAGTGTCCCCATCGCCATATATGAGGGGCTTTTTGGCAGTGCAAAGTGTCCCCATCGCCATTTATGAGGGGCTTTTTGGCGGTGCAAAGTGTCCCCATCGCCATATATGAGGGGCTTTTTGGCAGTGCAAAGTGTCCCCATCGCCATATATGAGGGGCTTTTTGGTGGTGCAAAGTGATATGGCGATGGGGATACTTTGCACCGCCAAAAAGCCCCTCATAAATGGCGATGGGGACACTTTGCACTGCCAAAAAGCCCCTCATATATGGCGATGGGGACACTTTGCACTGCCAAAAAGCCCCTCATATATGGCGATGGGGACACTTTGCACTGCCAAAAAGCCCCTCATATATGGCGATGGGGATACTTTGCACTGCCAAAAAGCCCCTCATATACGGCGATGGGGACACTTTGCAACGCCAAAAGCCCCTCATATAAGGCGATGGGGACACTTTACACTGCCAAAAATCCCCTCATATATAGCGATGGGGACACCTTACACTGCCAAAAAGCCCCTCATATATGGCGATGGGGATACTTTGCACTGCCAAAAAGTCCCTCATATACGGCGATGGGGACACTTTGCAATGCCAAAAAGCCCCTCATATATGGCGATGGGGACACTTTTCACTGCCAAAAAGTCCCTCATATATGGCGATGGGAACACTTTGCACTGCCAAAAAGCCCCTCATATATGGCGATGGGGACACTTTTCACTGCCAAAAAGTCCCTCATATATGGCGATGGGGACACTTTGCACTGCCAAAAAGCCCCTCATATATGGCGATGGGGACACTTTGCACTGCCAAAAAGCCCCTCATATATGGCGATGGGGACACTTTACACTGCCAAAAAGCCCCTCATATATGGCGATGGGGACACTTTGCACTGCCAAAAAGCCCCTCATATATGGCGATGGGGACACTTTGCACAGCCAAAAAGCCCCTCATATACGGCGATGGGGACACTTTGCACTGCCAAAAAGCCCCTCATATATGGCGATGGGGACACTTTTCACTGCCAAAAAGTCCCTCATATATGGCGATGGGGACACTTTGCACTGCCAAAAAGCCCCTCATATATGGCGATGGGGACACTTTGCACTGCCAAAAAGCCCCTCATATATGGCGATGGGGACACTTTACACTGCCAAAAAGCCCCTCATATATGGCGATGGGGACACTTTGCACTGCCAAAAAGCCCCTCATATATGGCGATGGGGACACTTTTCACTGCCAAAAAGTCCCTCATATATGGCGATGGGGACACTTTGCACTGCCAAAAAGCCCCTCATATATGGCGATGGGGACACTTTGCACTGCAAGAGAGCCCCTCATATATGGCGATGGGGACACTTTGCACTGCCAAAAAGCCCCTCATATATGGCGATGGGGACACTTTACTCTGCCAAAAAGCCCCTCATATATGGCGATGGGGACACTTTGCACTGCCAAAAAGCCCCTCATATATGGCGATGGGGACACTTTGCACTGCCAAAAAGCCCCTCATATATGGCGATGGGGACACTTTACACTGCCAAAAAGCCCCTCATATATGGCGATGGGGACACTTTGCACTGCCAAAAAGCCCCTCATATATGGCGATGGGGACACTTTTCACTGCCAAAAAGTCCCTCATATATGGCGATGGGGACACTTTGCACTGCCAAAAAGCCCCTCATATATGGCGATGGGGACACTTTGCACTGCAAGAGAGCCCCTCATATATGGCGATGGGGACACTTTGCACTGCAAGAGAGCCCCTCATATATGGCGATGGGGACACTTTACTCTGCCAAAAAGCCCCTCATATATGGCGATGGGGACACTTTGCACTGCCAAAAAGCCCCTCATATATGGCGATGGCGACACTTTGCACTGCAAGAGAGCCCCTCATATATGGCGATGGGGACACTTTGCACTGCAAGAGAGCCCCTCATATATGGCGATGGGGACACTTTACTCTGCCAAAAAGCCCCTCATATATGGCGATGGGGACACTTTGCACTGCCAAAAAGCCCCTCATATATGGCGATGGGGACACTTTGCACTGCCAAAAAGCCCGTCATATGTGGCGATGGGGACACTTTGCACTTCCAAAAAGCCCCTCATCTATGGCGATGGGGACACTTTGCACTGCCAAAAAGCCCCTCATATATGGCGATGGGGACACTTTGCACTGCCAAAAAGCCCCTCATATACGGCGATGGGGACATTTTGCACTGCCAAAAAGCCCCTCATATATGGCGATGGGGATACTTTGCACTGCCAAAAAGCCCCTCATATACGGCGATGGGGACACTTTGCAACGCCAGAAGCCCCCCATATATGGCGATGGGGACACTTTGCACTGCCAAAATGCCCCAAAAAGCCCCTCATATATGGCGATGGGGACACCTTACACTGCCAAAAAGCCCCTCATATATGGCGATGGGGATACTTTGCACTGCCAAAAAGCCCCTCATATATGGCGATGGGGACACTTTTCACTGCCAAAAAGTCCCTCATATATGGCGATGGGAACACTTTGCACTGCCAAAAAGCCCCTCATATATGGCGATGGGGACACTTTTCACTGCCAAAAAGTCCCTCATATATGGCGATGGGGACACTTTGCACTGCCAAAAAGCCCCTCATATATGGCGATGGGGACACTTTGCACTGCCAAAAAGCCCCTCATATATGGCGATGGGGACACTTTACACTGCCAAAAAGCCCCTCATATATGGCGATGGGGACACTTTGCACTGCCAAAAAGCCCCTCATATATGGCGATGGGGACACTTTGCACAGCCAAAAAGCCCCTCATATACGGCGATGGGGACACTTTGCACTGCCAAAAAGCCCCTCATATATGGCGATGGGGACACTTTTCACTGCCAAAAAGTCCCTCATATATGGCGATGGGGACACTTTGCACTGCCAAAAAGCCCCTCATATATGGCGATGGGGACACTTTGCACTGCCAAAAAGCCCCTCATATATGGCGATGGGGACACTTTTCACTGCCAAAAAGTCCCTCATATATGGCGATGGGGACACTTTGCACTGCCAAAAAGCCCCTCATATATGGCGATGGGGACACTTTGCACTGCAAGAGAGCCCCTCATATATGGCGATGGGGACACTTTGCACTGCAAGAGAGCCCCTCATATATGGCGATGGGGACACTTTACTCTGCCAAAAAGCCCCTCATATATGGCGATGGCGACACTTTGCACTGCAAGAGAGCCCCTCATATATGGCGATGGGGACACTTTGCACTGCAAGAGAGCCCCTCATATATGGCGATGGGGACACTTTACTCTGCCAAAAAGCCCCTCATATATGGCGATGGGGACACTTTGCACTGCCAAAAAGCCCCTCATATATGGCGATGGGGACACTTTGCACTGCCAAAAAGCCCGTCATATGTGGCGACGGGGACACTTTGCACTTCCAAAAAGCCCCTCATCTATGGCGATGGGGACACTTTGCACTGCCAAAAAGCCCCTCATATATGGCGATGGGGACACTTTGCACTGCCAAAAAGCCCCTCATATACGGCGATGGGGACATTTTGCACTGCCAAAAAGCCCCTCATATATGGCGATGGGGATACTTTGCACTGCCAAAAAGCCCCTCATATACGGCGATGGGGACACTTTGCAACGCCAGAAGCGCCTCATATATGGCGATGGGGACACTTTGCACTGCCAAAATGCCCCAAAAAGCCCCTCATATATGGCGATGGGGACACCTTACACTGCCAAAAAGCCCCTCATATATGGCGATGGGGATACTTTGCACTGCCAAAAAGCCCCTCATATACGGCGATGGGGACACTTTGCAATGCCAAAAAGCCCCTCATATATGGCGATGGGGACACTTTTCACTGCCAAAAAGTCCCTCATATATGGCGATGGGGACACTTTGCACTGCCAAAAAGCCCCTCATATATGGCGATGGGGACACTTTGCACTGCCAAGAAGCCCCTCATATATGGCGATGGTGGCACTTTACACTGCCAAAAAGCCCCTCATATATGGCGATGGGGACACTTTGCACTGCCAAAACCCCCTCATATACGGCGATGGGGACACTTTGCAATGCCAAAAAGCCCCTCATATATGGCGATGGGGACACTTTTCACTGCCAAAAAGTCCCTGATATATGGCGATGGGGACACTTTGCACTGCCAAAAAGCCCCTCATATATGGCGATGGGGACACTTTGCACTGCCAAAAAGCCCCTCATATATGGCGATGGGGACACTTTACACTGCCAAAAAGCCCCTCATATATGGCGATGGGGACACTTTGCACTGCCAAAAAGCCCCTCATATATGGCGACGGGGACACTTTGCACTGCAAGAGAGCCCCTCATATATGGCGATGGGGACACTTTACTCTGCCAAAAAGCCCCTCATATATGGCGATGGGGACACTTTGCACAGCCAAAAAGCCCCTCATATACGGCGATGGGGACACTTTGCACTGCCAAAAAGCCCCTCATATATGGCGATGGGGACACTTTTCACTGCCAAAAAGTCCCTCATATATGGCGATGGGGACACTTTGCACTGCCAAAAAGCCCCTCATATATGGCGATGGGGACACTTTGCACTGCCAAAAAGCCCCTCATATATGGCGATGGGGACACTTTACATTGCCAAAAAGCCCCTCATATATGGCGATGGGGACACTTTGCACTGCCAAAAAGCCCCTCATATATGGCGATGGGGACACTTTTCACTGCCAAAAAGTCCCTCATATATGGCGATGGGGACACTTTGCACTGCCAAAAAGCCCCTCATATATGGCGATGGGGACACTTTGCACTGCAAGAGAGCCCCTCATATATGTCATGTCATGTCATGGAGCGCTAGAGCCATCGTCCGCTGGCCCGCCCAGTGGGCGTCCATCGGCAGAACGTCTAGCCGTTACACACACACGCACTCCGATGGAATGGGCCCCAGGTGAGGGGGGGCCGAGAGCACCATGCATGGCGCGAAGAAGAGAGGCGCCCGGACCAAGCAAGGTCCACCACGGGCAGGCGAGCGGACGCTCAGAAACACCAGTCCCGCCGACAGGCCCCGGCTTTCTGGGAACTGGTGGGTCTCACCTTAGACGGTCGACGCGCGCACTCGAGGCACACTTGGTGAGGCAGTGGTGCGTCTGCCCCTCACAGGCTGCACCGCTGACCACGGGGGGCGCCCGGGGTGGGTGGCGGCGTCGTCGGCCGGCCTGACTTGGAGCCCCTCATATATGGCGATGGGGACACTTTGCACTGCAAGAGAGCCCCTCATATATGGCGATGGGGACACTTTACTCTGCCAAAAAGCCCCTCATATATGGCGATGGGGACACTTTGCACTGCCAAAAAGCCCCTCATATTCCTTTGTCTACCACGCGCAGAACGGAATCAAC
The DNA here is from genome assembly GCA_964036045.1 of Eutreptiella sp. 'Long Island Sound 2002'. Taxonomy (NCBI): domain Eukaryota; phylum Euglenozoa; class Euglenophyceae; order Eutreptiales; family Eutreptiaceae; genus Eutreptiella; species Eutreptiella sp. 'Long Island Sound 2002'. Next base: position 21,853 of record CAXIWF010000637.1, on the reverse strand, counting down.
GTTTTTTGTTCGTCAAAAATGAATCCATAAAGTTTTGTTGTTCCGGGGGGTTTTCGAACGTGCCGGACGTCATGGAAGCATCCGTTTTGTTCATTTCCACCGTTTTCCATGTGAGAAGCGTATCGTGCCGTTGCCTCTACCTTGGCTTTCGTGCTCCGTGTGCCGCGCGTGTTACGCGTGTTACGTGTTCTAAGCGTTCGCTTCTAGGTGTGCCTCTGGAACTCGAATAACTCGTGTCGCATATCCGTGCAAGGCGTGTTCCGCGTTCCGCACGTAACCGACATCACGCTTCTGGAGGCCGGAACCCACGTTTTGCGCGAGCTACGCGTCCTCCTGTACCTCAGCCCTTTCTTTATGCCCGCACCGCTTTTCCCGGATAGCCACAAGCAGTGGCTCGCCAAGGGGGGCCACCTGGGCAGTTGGGGGAGCGCGGCCACGCTGAAGCACAACGCGTTCATCGTGTTCCAGATCAAACAACAGACATGTATGTGATTGTTCAATGGGGTGGAGTACGGGTGTTGTGCCTTTCGATGTCCCCCACGTCGATGTGGTTCGTTTCACATTTTTTTTTTCTGTTTCTGGGCCGTGCCACACATTTCTGCACAGCTGGGTGGCACGCAGCCTGGGTCAACCGCAAGAAGCCCGGCAGCAAGGATCGCCGAGAAGATGAGATGTACCTCACCAACGTCACCGCATATCAAGTATGCATGCATGACAAGTGCCATTATGTTCCGTTTCGTCGCACCGTGCCGGTCCCTAGTCTCCATTTTCGATAAGCTGCTTACCCCACCAACTGCCTGCAGATCAAGACGAAGCCAAGCAAGCCCCGGGATCCCGCAAAAGTCCAAGATTGCCGCGCTAAGCCGGATGGATGGTTCGAGTACACAAAGGTTGTTCTGGGCGTGCTGCGTGTTGCATCTGTATGTGATTCTGCCCCCTGTTCTACGTGTGTTGCGCGTGTTGCGCGTTCTGCACGTTCCGCCGGTGTGCCTCTCGCTCCGCCTCTGGGGGCACCACCACCGTGTTACGCGTGCTGCGCGTTCTGCAGATCCAAGCGAACCGGTTGTGGACCTGGTTGGAGGGCGAGGCAGAAGAGAGTGAGGAGGAGGAGGAGGAGGAGGAGGAGGCAGCGGACGATGGAGACGAGGAGTCGTACGACGAAGACCCGCAGTGGCCCAGCTATCCGCCACTGCTGCGGGGCCCGCCGCCGCATGGCCAGCCGCCGCGGGGCCACCCGCCTCCCTTGCCCTATGGTGCGCCGCCGCGGGGCCACCCCCCTCCCCTGCCGTATGGCGCGCCGCCGCGGGGTTCCCCGCCTCCCCTGCCCTATGGCGCGCCCCCCGGCGCATCGGGCGAGCCGCCGGAGCTTCGTCCGAAGGCGCTGCTCGGCCCATTCGCCGATGTGGCAGAGAGCAAGAAGGTGCGTGGGCGGCTGCGGAACCAACCCGATCGTACGTCCTCCGTTGCGGCTTTCAATGCGTGGTTTGTACGGAGCCGTGAGTCACATGTATGTGGAGCCCCGGTCTCGGCTGCCCGATGTTCTGCCACTTGGTTGCCCCCCTCGTGTTTCCACAGGATCCGCAGGAGACGGGCGAGACGCGGGACGATCCCCAGAGCATCAAAACAGAAGGATCTGGCGCCGTTGGGATGGAGGTGGAGCAGGTCGCTGTGCTGCGTGTTCTCCACGCGTGCTTCTTTGTCGCCTCTAGAGGCTGGTACGCCCCGTGTTGCGCGTGGTGCGCGTTCTCCGCGTTCTACATGTCTTGCCTCCGCCGTGCCTCTGGAGGACAGACATCACGTCGTTCGCGTTCTGCAGAAGCCTCCCCCAGAGACGGAAGGTCAGGGGGCCAAAGAAGGACCCAAGGAGCCCGCAGAAGGCGCTGCAGAAGGCGCTGCCGCACGCACGGAGGTCTCAGCAGGGGGCGATGATGGTCCGGCAGGTGAGCAGGTGCGCGTTGCGGGGTCACTGCTGTTTGCGCGTTATGCCCGTATGGTTTTGTTTTGCCTCTGGAATCTGCCCTGGCATGTGTTGCGCGTTCTGCGCGTGTTACGCGTTACACGTGTCTCGATTCTGGCCTTCCTCTGGAGGACAGCACCCCGTTTTCCGCGTTCTGCAGGCGCCTGTGCGAGTGAAGGAGGAGCCCCCCGACTCCCCGGAACGCCATGCCGAACCGGAGACGGCAGCCGAGGGCAAGATGACGGACGGCGAAATCCAAGAAGTGTAGAGGGTTGGGAGGGCTGGGAGGGGGAGGACGGGTGGGAGGGGGAGGGGTTCCAGGGGTTTTTCTCCCCGCTTGGGGAACCGAGTCCGGGATGGCCGGACCCCGACGAGTCCCGGGGGCGGCAGAGTTCGCAGCCCGCTTTGCGGGTCCCCCCTTGGGAAGTTTCGGCGCAGACAGGCGCTTTTTCTCAACAGGCGCCGGACTGGTGGCGTCGTAATATGTGGTAGCTATACCCGGTTTCTTGGCTGTACGATAACGGAGTATTATGGCGATCGGACATGTAGTGCCCGGCGCCCAGCACAAGCGAACTGGTGGTGTCCCGTAAAAAAAGATACCACACCTGTTGCCTATTGCTCTGCGGTCGGGGAATCGAGGTTGAAACCCCCCCCCTCCGCTGCAGGTTGCTGTGTGGTAGGGGAATTGAGGCTCAAACCACCCCCCCCATGAAAAAAACACCCACAGTGCCCTGTGCTACGTGTGCTGCGTGTTGCCTCTGACTGTGCCTCTGGACTGCGTGTGGCGCGTTCTGCGCGTGTTGCGCGTTATCGGCGTTGCCTCCGGTTCTGCCTCTGGAGCCTAAAAGTACGTGTTCCGTGTTGTGCAGACACACCGCTCTTCAAAAATGCCATTTCCCACGAATCTTTGGGCGGGTTCACTCCCCGTGGAGGACTGTGCAGCAAATATCATGCATGGAGTCCGGCCAGGCCAAACTGAATTAGTCGGGTACACCGAGGATGAGGTGTGGGACCACATGTTGGCTCCCATCGAGGAATTACAGCGGGCATCCCTCCGGAAGGCGAACCTCTCCCACTTGATCCCCCTAGTACCAAGGTACAACGCCTTCATCCTCCTACTAGGCATGGTACGGCCCATGCAAATAGACGGCATCTGGGAACGGGACGGGTTACTGTACAACCCCTTCATGGCACAATTGCTAAGCCGCAAGCAGTACTACGTCTTGCGCCGTAACATCCGGCCCGACGTTGTTGAACTACTGGAGGAGTGCAATGGGCAATGGGCTGGTGCCTGGCGGTTGGGTGGCGCGGCTTGTGGGGATGAGTCCGTGGTGCCGCACAAAGGCATACGTGCCGGCCCACTGCGGATGTTCATCGCCCGCAAGCCCCACTCCACCGGCATCAAGCTCTATTGCCTTGCCGATGCCACCAGTGGGTACGTGGTGGACATGTACCTGTACACGGGTAGACGCGGGCACCTGCGGCGGTTCGGCAACAGCGCGGGCAACTACAATGCCAAGCAGATCATGACCATGTGGGCAGGTCTCCTCCCTTCCGGGACCATCCTCTGTGCGGATTCCTTTTTTGGATCCCACGAGCTAGCGCGTGACCTCGCTGCGGAGGAGAAAGCATTCTTGATGATGACGAAGCGCTCCACGTACGGGGTGGACAGGGCAGGAGAGCTTCTAGGAGAAGGACAAACCGCCACGTGCACTGTGGACGACGCGAGGTACGCCATGGTGGTCTTCAAGAACCCAAAGGTGGGTCACAAGCCGCCCCGCGTAGTGCCGATGCTCACCAACGTCCACTTCCCACAAGCCGGACCCGTGCATCGCCGCAGCGGGAATGAGGTGAACCCGGTGGTCGCCAGCTACCGCCAGCTATCGCGTGGGGTAGATGGCGTCAACCAGATGGCGCTCCAGATGCGCCAGATGGGACGTCAGATGACGTGGTCGCATGCGGTGCGTGCGTTCGTCCTCCGGTATGCCGTGGTCAACGCATACGCGACCTGCCGGTCCCTCGGGGGGGTCCGAACGGGTACCATGTTTGACTGGCAGTTGGACCTTATCCGGCGCCGCTTTTGTACAGTGGCGGTGGCCAAGCCCATCCACGTGCCGGTGCGGATGCCGGGCCGCCGGGTGTGCGCCCATTGCAACCGGGGCAAGACCCACTACGTTTGTTGTGGGTGCGGCAAGTGGTACCATGTGGGGTGCTTTGCCGTGGCGCATGGGGTGACCGGGGTGGTAGAGGCAGATGTGGAGGAGGAGGGCGACGAGGCCGAGGTGGATGGCAGCGAGAGGGAGGAGAGTGAGGATGACACGGAGGAGGAGAGTGAGGAGGAGGGGGAGGAGGATGAGGAGGAAGAGAGTGAGGAGGAGGAGGAGAGTGACGGGGAAGAGGACGAGGACATGGAGGTTGACGAAGATTAGGAAGGAGAAGGTGGTGGAGGGCGGACGTGGTGGAATCGTGAACTTCATGGCCGCCAAGCCTCTGCCATCCCTACCCATGGGACCAGTGCGAACCCTGGGGGACAACCGCGTAGGCTGGATACCCAAACTGTGAGGACGCGGCCCCCCAAAAGTGCGCGCGTGTGCAATAGTGACGTGCTACGCGTGCTACGCGTTTTGCGCGTGCCGGAAGTCTGCTTCTAAGTCTGCCTCTAGAACTCCGTGCTGCGCGTTCTGCGCGTTCTGCGCGTGATGCGTGTGTTGTTTGCGTTCTGCACGTGCTGCGCGTGCTGCGCGTTTTGAAGCAACACGCGCAGCACGTATTGTGCCGCGCAGACCGCTTCCGGACAATAACGTCCCCTCCGTAGACAAAGGAATATATGGCGATGGGGACACTTTGCACTGCAAGAGAGCCCCTCATATATGGCGATGGGGACACTTTACTCTGCCAAAAAGCCCCTCATATATGGCGATGGGGACACTTTGCACTGCCAAAAAGCCCCTCATATATGGCGATGGCGACACTTTGCACTGCAAGAGAGCCCCTCATATATGGCGATGGGGACACTTTGCACTGCAAGAGAGCCCCTCATATATGGCGATGGGGACACTTTACTCTGCCAAAAAGCCCCTCATATATGGCGATGGGGACACTTTGCACTGCCAAAAAGCCCCTCATATATGGCGATGGGGACACTTTGCACTGCCAAAAAGCCCCTCATATATGGCGATGGGGACACTTTACTCTGCCAAAAAGCCCCTCATATATGGCGATGGGGACACTTTACACTGCCAAAAAGCCCCTCATATATGGCGATGGGGACACTTTGCACTGCCAAAAAGCCCCTCATATATGGCGATGGGGACACTTTTCACTGCCAAAAAGTCCCTCATATATGGCGATGGGGACACTTTGCACTGCCAAAAAGCCCCTCATATATGGCGATGGGGACACTTTACACTGCCAAAAAGCCCCTCATATATGGCGATGGGGACACTTTGCACTGCCAAAAAGCCCCTCATCTATGGCGATGGGGACACTTTGCACTGCCAAAAAGCCCCTCGGATATGGCGATGGGGACACTTTTCACTGCCAAAAAGTCCCTCATATACGGCGATGGGGACATTTTGCACTGCCAAAAAGCCCCTCATATATGGCGATGGGGATACTTTGCACTGCCAAAAAGCCCCTCATATATGGCGATGGGGACACTTTGCACTGCCAAAAAGCCCCTCATATATGGCGATGGGGACACTTTACACTGCCAAAAAGCCCCTCATATATGGCGATGGGGACACTTTGCACTGCCGAAAAGCCCCTCATATATGGCGATGGGGACACTTTGCACTGCAAGAGAGCCCCTCATATATGGCGATTGGGACACTTTTCACTGCCAAAAAGTCCCTCATATATGGCAATGGGGACACTTTGCACTGCCAAAAAGCCCCTCATATATGGCGATGGGGACACTTTGCACTGCCAAAAAGCCCCTCATCTATGGCGATGGGGACACTTTGCACTGCCAAAAAGCCCCTCATCTATGGCGATGGGGACACTTTGCACTGCCAAAAAGCCCCTCATATATGGTGCTGGGGACACTTTTCACTGCCAAAAAGTCCCTCATATATGGCGATGGGGACACTTTTCACTGCCAAAAAGTCCCTCATATATGGCAATGGGGACACTTTGCACTGCCAAAAAGCCCCTCATATATCGCGATGGGGACACTTTGCACTGCCAAAAAGCCCCTCATCTATGGCGATGGGGACACTTTGCACTGCCAAAAAGCCCCTCATCTATGGCGATGGGGACACTTTTCACTGCCAAAAAGTCCCTCATATATGGCGATGGGGACACTTTGCACTGCCAAAAAGCCCCTCATATATGGCGATGGGGACACTTTGCACTGCCAAAAAGCCCGTCATATGTGGCGATGGGGACACTTTGCACTTCCAAAAAGCCCCTCATCTATGGCGATGGGGACACTTTGCACTGCCAAAAAGCCCCTCGTATATGGCGATGGGGACACTTTGCACTGCCAAAAAGCCCCTCATATACGGCGATGGGGACACTTTGCACTGCCAAAAAGCCCCTCATATATGGCGATGGGGATACTTTTCACTGCCAAAAAGCCCCTCATATATGGCGATGGGGACACTTTTCACTGCCAAAAAGCCCCTCATATATGGCGATGGGGACACTTTGCACTGCCAAAAAGCCCCTCATATATGGCGATGGGGACACTTTGCACTGCCAAAAAGCCCCTCATATATGGCGATGGGGACACTTTGCACTGCCAAAAAGCCCCTCATATATGGCGATGGGGACACTTTTCACTGCCAAAAAGCCCCTCATATATGGCGATGGGGACACTTTGCACTGCCAAAAAGCCCGTCATATGTGGCGACGGGGACACTTTGCACTTCCAAAAAGCCCCTCATATATGGCGATGGGGACACTTTGCACTGCCAAAAAGTCCCTCATATATGGCGATGGGGACACTTTGCACTGCCAAAAAGCCCCTCATATATGGCGATGGGGACACTTTGCACTGCCAAAAAGCCCGTCATATGTGGCGACGGGGACACTTTGCACTTCCAAAAAGCCCCTCATCTATGGCGATGGGGACACTTTGCACTGCCAAAAAGCCCCTCGGATATGGCGATGGGGACACTTTTCACTGCCAAAAAGTCCCTCATATACGGCGATGGGGACATTTTGCACTGCCAAAAAGCCCCTCATATATGGCGATGGGGATACTTTGCACTGCCAAAAAGCCCCTCATATATGGCGATGGGGACACTTTGCACTGCCAAAAAGCCCCTCATATATGGCGATGGGGACACTTTACACTGCCAAAAAGCCCCTCATATATGGCGATGGGGACACTTTGCACTGCCGAAAAGCCCCTCATATATGGCGATGGGGACACTTTGCACTGCAAGAGAGCCCCTCATATATGGCGATTGGGACACTTTTCACTGCCAAAAAGTCCCTCATATATGGCAATGGGGACACTTTGCACTGCCAAAAAGCCCCTCATATATGGCGATGGGGACACTTTGCACTGCCAAAAAGCCCCTCATCTATGGCGATGGGGACACTTTGCACTGCCAAAAAGCCCCTCATCTATGGCGATGGGGACACTTTGCACTGCCAAAAAGCCCCTCATATATGGTGCTGGGGACACTTTTCACTGCCAAAAAGTCCCTCATATATGGCGATGGGGACACTTTTCACTGCCAAAAAGTCCCTCATATATGGCAATGGGGACACTTTGCACTGCCAAAAAGCCCCTCATATATGGCGATGGGGACACTTTGCACTGCCAAAAAGCCCCTCATCTATGGCGATGGGGACACTTTGCACTGCCAAAAAGCCCCTCATCTATGGCGATGGGGACACTTTTCACTGCCAAAAAGTCCCTCATATATGGCGATGGGGACACTTTGCACTGCCAAAAAGCCCCTCATATATGGCGATGGGGACACTTTGCACTGCCAAAAAGCCCGTCATATGTGGCGATGGGGACACTTTGCACTTCCAAAAAGCCCCTCATCTATGGCGATGGGGACACTTTGCACTGCCAAAAAGCCCCTCGTATATGGCGATGGGGACACTTTGCACTGCCAAAAAGCCCCTCATATACGGCGATGGGGACATTTTGCACTGCCAAAAAGCCCCTCATATATGGCGATGGGGATACTTTTCACTGCCAAAAAGTCCCTCATATATGGCGATGGGGACACTTTGCACTGCCAAAAAGCCCCTCATATATGGCGATGGGGACACTTTGCACTGCCAAAAAGCCCCTCATATATGGCGATGGGGACACTTTGCACTGCCAAAAAGCCCCTCATATATGGCGATGGGGACACTTTGCACTGCCAAAAAGCCCCTCATATATGGCGATGGGGACACTTTTCACTGCCAAAAAGTCCCTCATATATGGCGATGGGGACACTTTGCACTGCCAAAAAGCCCCTCATATATGGCGATGGGGACACTTTGCACTGCCAAAAAGCCCCTCATCTATGGCGATGGGGACACTTTGCAACGCCAAAAGCCCCTCATCTATGGCGATGGGGACACTTTGCACTGCCAAAAAGCCCCTCATATATCGCGATGGGGACACTTTACACTGCCAAAAAGCCCCTCATATACGGCGATGGGGACACTTTGCAATGCCAAAAAGCCCCTCATAAATGGCGATGGGGACACTTTTCACTGCCAAAAAGTCCCTCATATATGGCGATGGGGACACTTTGCACTGCCAAAAAGCCCCTCATATATGGCGATGGGGACACTTTGCACTGCCAAGAAGCCCCTCATATATGGCGATGGTGGCACTTTACACTGCCAAAAAGCCCCTCATATATGGCGATGGGGACACTTTGCACTGCCAAAAAGCCCCTCATATACGGCGATGGGGACACTTTGCAATGCCAAAAAGCCCCTCATATATGGCGATGGGGACACTTTTCACTGCCAAAAAGTCCCTCATATATGGCGATGGGGACACTTTGCACTGCCAAAAAGCCCCTCATATATGGCGATGGGGACACTTTGCACTGCAAGAGAGCCCCTCATATATGGCGATGGGTACACTTTACTCTGCCAAAAAGCCCCTCATATATGGCGATGGGGACACTTTGCACTGCCAAAAAGCCCCTCATATATGGCGATGGGGACACTTTTCACTGCCAAAAAGCCCCTCATATATGGCGATGGGGACACTTTTCACTGCCAAAAAGCCCCTCATATACGGCGATGGGGACACTTTGCACTGCCAAAAAGCCCCTCATATATGGCGATGGGGACACTTTTCACTGCCAAAAAGTCCCTCATATATGGCGATGGGGACACTTTGCACTGCCAAAAAGCCCCTCATATATGGCGATGGGGACACTTTGCACTGCCAAAAAGCCCCTCATATATGGCGATGGGGACACTTTACACTGCCAAAAAGCCCCTCATATATGGCGATGGGGACACTTTGCACTGCCAAAAAGCCCCTCATATATGGCGATGGGGACACTTTTCACTGCCAAAAAGTCCCTCATATATGGCGATGGGGACACTTTGCACTGCCAAAAAGCCCCTCATATATGGCGATGGGGACACTTTGCACTGCAAGGGAGCCCCTCATATATGGCGATGGGGACACTTTGCACTGCCAAAAAGCCCCTCATATATGGCGATGGGGACACTTTGCACTGCAAGGGAGCCCCTCATATATGGCGATGGGGACACTTTGCACTGCAAGAGAGCCCCTCATATATGGCGATGGGGACACTTTACTCTGCCAAAAAGCCCCTCATATATGGCGATGGGGACACTTTGCACTGCCAAAAAGCCCCTCATATATGGCGATGGCGACACTTTGCACTGCAAGAGAGCCCCTCATATATGGCGATGGGGACACTTTGCACTGCAAGAGAGCCCCTCATATATGGCGATGGGGACACTTTACTCTGCCAAAAAGCCCCTCATATATGGCGATGGGGACACTTTGCACTGCCAAAAAGCCCCTCATATATGGCGATGGGGACACTTTGCACTGCCAAAAAGCCCCTCATATATGGCGATGGGGACACTTTGCACTGCCAAAAAGCCCCTCATATATGGCGATGGGGACACTTTGCACTGCCAAAAAGCCCCTCATATATGGCGATGGGGACACTTTGCACTGCCAAAAAGCCCCTCATATATGGTGCTGGGGACACTTTTCACTGCCAAAAAGTCCCTCATATATCGCGAAGGGGACACTTTGCACTGCCAAAAAGCCCCTCATATATGGCGATGGGGACACTTTGCACTGCCAAAAAGCCCCTCATCTATGGCAATGGGGACACTTTGCACTGCCAAAAAGCCCCTCATCTATGGCAATGGGGACACTTTGCACTGCCAAAAAGCCCCTCATCTATGGCGATGGGGGCACGTTGCACTGCCAAAAAGCCCCTCATCTATGGCGATGGGGACACTTTGCACTGCCAAAAAGCCCCTCATATACGGCGATGGGGACACTTTGCACTGCCAAAAAGCCCCTCATATACTGCGATGGGGATACTTTGCACTGCCAAAAAGCCCCTCATATATGGCGATGGGGAGACTATGCAACGCCAAAAGCCCCTCATATATGGCGATGGGGACACTTTGCACTGCCAAAATGCCCAAAAAGCCCCTCATATATGGCGATGGGGACACCTTACACTGCCAAAAAGCCCCTCATATATGGCGATGGGGATACTTTGCACTGCCAAAAAGCCCCTCATATACGGCGATGGGGACACTTTGCACTGCCAAAAAGCCCCTCATATATGGCGATGGATACACTTTTTCACTGCCAAAAAGTCCCTCATATATGGCGATGGGGACACTTTGCACTGCCAAAAAGCCCCTCATATATGGCGATGGGGACACTTTGCACTGCCAAAAAGCCCCTCATATATGGCGATGGTGGCACTTTACACTGCCAAAAAGCCCCTCATATATGGCGATGGGGACACTTTGCAATGCCAAAAAGCCCCTCATATATGGCGATGGCGACACTTTGCACTGCAAGAGAGCCCCTCATATATGGCGATGGGGACACTTTGCACTGCAAGAGAGCCCCTCATATATGGCGATGGGGACACTTTACTCTGCCAAAAAGCCCCTCATATATGGCGATGGGGACACTTTACACTGCCAAAAAGCCCCTCATATATGGCGATGCGGACACTTTGCACTGCCAAAAAGCCCCTCATATATGGCGATGGGGACACTTTGCACTGCAAGAGAGCCCCTCATATATGGCGATGGGTACACTTTACTCTGCCAAAAAGCCCCTCATATATGGCGATGGGGACACTTTGCACAGCCAAAAAGCCCCTCATATACGGCGATGGGGACACTTTGCACTGCCAAAAAGCCCCTCATATATGGCGATGGGGACACTTTGCACTGCCAAAATGCCCCTCATATATGGCGATGGGGACACTTTGCACTGCCAAAAAGCCCCTCATATATGGCGATGGGGACACTTTTCACTGCCAAAAAGTCGCTCATATATGGCGATGGGGACACTTTGCACTGCCAAAAAGCCCCTCATATATGGCGATGGGGACACTTTGCACTGCCAAAAAGCCCCTCATCTATGGCGATGGGGACACGTTGCACTGCCAAAAAGCCCCTCATCTATGGCGATGGGGACACTTTGCACTGCCAAAAAGCCCCTCATATACGGCGATGGGGACACTTTGCACTACCAAAAAGCCCCTCATATATGGCGATGGGGATACTTTGCACCGCCAAAAAGCCCCTCATATATGGCGATGGGGACACTTTGCAACGCCAAAAGCCCCTCATATATGGCGATGGGGACACTTTGCACTGCCAAAATGCCCCAAAAAGCCCCTCATATATGGCGATGGGGACACCTTACACTGCCAAAAAGCCCCTCATATATGGCGATGGGGACACTTTTCACTGCCAAAAAGTCGCTCATATATGGCGATGGGGACACTTTGCACTGCCAAAAAGCCCCTCATATATGGCGATGGGGACACTTTGCACTGCCAAAAAGCCCCTCATCTATGGCGATGGGGACACGTTGCACTGCCAAAAAGCCCTCATCTATGGCGATGGGGACACTTTGCACTGCCAAAAAGCCCCTCATATACGGCGATGGGGACACTTTGCACTGCCAAAAAGCCCCTCATATATGGCGATGGGGACACTTTTCACTGCCAAAAAGTCCCTCATATATGGCGATGGGGACACTTTGCACTGCCAAAAAGCCCCTCATATATGGCGATGGGGACACTTTGCACTGCCAAAAAGCCCCTCATATATGGCGATGGGGACACTTTGCACTGCCAAAATGCCCCAAAAAGCCCCTCATATATGGCGATGGGGACACTTTGCACTGCAAGAGAGCCCCTCATATATGGCGATGGGGATACTTTGCACTGCCAAAAGCCCCTCATATACGGCGATGGGGACACTTTGCACTGCCAAAAAGCCCCTCATATATGGCGATGGGGACACTTTTCACTGCCAAAAAGTCCCTCATATATGGCGATGGGGACACTTTGCACTGCCAAAAAGCCCCTCATATATGGCGATGGGGACACTTTGCACTGCCAAAAAGCCCCTCATATATGGCGATGGTGGCACTTTACACTGCCAAAAAGCCCCTCATATATGGCGATGGGGACACTTTGCACTGCCAAAAGGCCCCTCATATACGGCGATGGGGACACTTGCAATGCCAAAAAGCCCCTCATATATGGCGATGGGGACACTTTTCACTGCCAAAAAGTCCCTCATATATGGCGATGGGGACACTTTGCACTGCCAAAAAGCCCCTCATATATGGCGATGGGGACACTTTGCACTGCCAAAAAGCCCCTCATATATGGCGATGGGGACACTTTACACTGCCAAAAAGCCCCTCATATATGGCGATGCGGACACTTTGCACTGCCAAAAAGCCCCTCATATATGGCGATGGGGACACTTTGCACTGCAAGAGAGCCCCTCATATATGGCGATGGGGACACTTTGCACTACAAGAGAGCCCCTCATATATGGCGATGGGGACACTTTGCACTGCCAAAAAGCCCCTCATATATGGCGATGGGGACACTTTACACTGCCAAAAAAGCCCCTCATATATGGCGATGCGGACACTTTTCACTGCCAAAAAGTCCCTCATATATGGCGATGGGGACACTTTGCACTGCCAAAAAGCCCCTCATATATGGCGATGGGGACACTTTGCACTGCCAAAATGCCCCAAAAAGCCCCTCATATATGGCGATGGGGACACTTTGCACTGCAAGAGAGCCCCTCATATATGGCGATGGGGATACTTGCACTGCCAAAAAGCCCCTCATATACGGCGATGGGGACACTTTGCACTGCCAAAAAGCCCCTCATATATGGCGATGGGGACACTTTTCACTGCCAAAAAGTCCCTCATATATGGCGATGGGGACACTTTGCACTGCCAAAAAGCCCCTCATATATGGCGATGGGGACACTTTGCACTGCCAAAAAGCCCCTCATATATGGCGATGGTGGCACTTTACACTGCCAAAAAGCCCCTCATATATGGCGATGGGGACACTTTGCACTGCCAAAAGGCCCCTCATATACGGCGATGGGGACACTTTGCAATGCCAAAAAGCCCCTCATATATGGCGATGGGGACACTTTTCACTGCCAAAAAGTCCCTCATATATGGCGATGGGGACACTTTGCACTGCCAAAAAGCCCCTCATATATGGCGATGGGGACACTTTGCACTGCCAAAAAGCCCCTCATATATGGCGATGGGGACACTTTACACTGCCAAAAAGCCCCTCATATATGGCGATGCGGACACTTTGCACTGCCAAAAAGCCCCTCATATATGGCGATGGGGACACTTTGCACTGCAAGAGAGCCCCTCATATATGGCGATGGGGACACTTTGCACTACAAGAGAGCCCCTCATATATGGCGATGGGGACACTTTGCACTGCCAAAAAGCCCCTCATATATGGCGATGGGGACACTTTACACTGCCAAAAAGCCCCTCATATATGGCGATGGGGACACTTTGCACTGCCAAAAAGTCCCTCATATATGGCGATGGGGACACTTTGCACTGCCAAAAAGCCCCTCATATATGGCGATGGGGACACTTTGCACTGCCAAAAAGCCCCTCATATATGGCGATGGGGACACTTTACACTGCCAAAAAGCCCCTCATATATGGCGATGCGGACACTTTGCACTGCCAAAAAGCCCCTCATATATGGCGATGGGGACACTTTGCACTGCAAGAGAGCCCCTCATATATGGCGATGGGGACACTTTGCACTACAAGAGAGCCCCTCATATATGGCGATGGGGACACTTTGCACTGCCAAAAAGCCCCTCATATATGGCGATGGGGACACTTTACACTGCCAAAAAGCCCCTCATATATGGCGATGCGGACACTTTTCACTGCCAAAAAGTCCCTCATATATGGCGATGGGGACACTTTGCACTGCCAAAAAGCCCCTCATATATGGCGATGGGGACACTTTACTCTGCCAAAAAGCCCCTCATATATGGCGATGGGGACACTTTGCACTGCCAAAAAGCCCCTCATATATGGCGATGGGGACACTTTGCACTGCCAAAAAGCCCCTCATATATGGCGATGGGGACACTTTGCACAGCCAAAAAGCCCCTCATATACGGCGATGGGGACACTTTGCACTGCCAAAAAGCCCCTCATATATGGCGATGGGGACACTTTTCACTGCCAAAAAGTCCCTCATATATGGCGATGGGGACACTTTGCACTGCCAAAAAGCCCTCATATATGGCGATGGGGACACTTTGCACTGCCAAAAAGCCCCTCATATATGGCGATGGGGACACTTTACACTGCCAAAAAGCCCCTCATATATGGCGATGGGGACACTTTTCACTGCCAAAAAGTCCCTCATATATGGCGATGGGGACACTTTGCACTGCCAAAAAGCCCCTCATATATGGCGATGGGGACACTTTGCACTGCAAGAGAGCCCCTCATATATGGCGATGGGGACACTTTGCAATGCCAAAAAGCCCCTCATATATGGCGATGGGGACACTTTGCACTGCCAAAAAGCCCCTCATATATGGCGATGGCGACACTTTGCACTGCAAGAGAGCCCCTCATATATGGCGATGGGGACACTTTGCACTGCCAAAAAAGCCCCTCATATATGGCGATGGGGACACTTTGCACTGCCAAAAAGCCCCTCATATATGGCGATGGGGACACTTTGCACTGCCAAAAAGCCCCTCATATATGGCGATGGGGACACTTTACACTGCCAAAAAGCCCCTCATATATGGCGATGGGGACACTTTGCACTGCCAAAAAGCCCCTCATATATGGCGATGGGGACACTTTGCACTGCCAAAAAGCCCCTCATATATGGCGATGGGGACACTTTGCACTGCCAAAAAGTCCCTCATATATGGCGATGGGGACACTTTGCACTGCCAAAAAGCCCCTCATATATGGTGATGGGGACACTTTGCACTGCCAAAAAGCCCGTCATATGTGGCGATGGGGACACTTTGCACTTCCAAAAAGCCCCTCATCTATGGCGATGGGGACACTTTGCACTGCCAAAAAGCCCCTCGTATATGGCGATGGGGACACTTTGCAATGCCAAAAAGCCCCTCATATACGGCGATGGGGACATTTTGCACTGCCAAAAAGCCCCTCATATATGGCGATGGGGATACTTTGCACTGCCAAAAAGCCCCTCATATACGGCGATGGGGACACTTTGCAACGCCAAAAGCCCCTCATATATGGCGATGGGGACACTTTGCACTGCCAAAATGCCCCAAAAAGCCCCTCATATATGGCGATGGGGACACCTTACACTGCCAAAAAGCCCCTCATATATGGCGATGGGGATACTTTGCACTGCCAAAAAGCCCCTCATATACGGCGATGGGGACACTTTGCAATGCCAAAAAGCCCCTCATATATGGCGATGGGGACACTTTGCACTGCCAAAAAGCCCCTCATATATGGCGATGGGGACACTTTGCACTGCCAAGAAGCCCCTCATATATGGCGATGGTGGCACTTTACACTGCCAAAAAGCCCCTCATATATGGCGATGGGGACACTTTGCACTGCCAAAAAGCCCCTCATATACGGCGATGGGGACACTTTGCAATGCCAAAAAGCCCCTCATATATGGCGATGGGGATACTTTTCACCGCCAAAAAGTCCCTCATATATGGCGATGGGGACACTTTGCACTGCCAAAAAGCCCCTCATATATGGCGATGGGGACACTTTGCACTGCCAAAAAGCCCCTCATATATGGCGATGGGGACACTTTACACTGCCAAAAAGCCCCTCATATATGGCGATGGGGAAACTTTGCACTGCCGAAAAGCCCCTCATATATGGCGATGGGGACACTTTGCACTGCAAGAGAGCCCCTCATATATGGCGATGGGGACACTTTACTCTGCCAAAAAGCCCCTCATATATGGCGATGGGGACACTTTGCACTGCCAAAAAGCCCCTCATATATGGCGATGGGGACACTTTGCACTGCCAAAAAGCCCCTCATATATGGCGATGGGGACACTTTTCACTGCCAAAAAGTACCTCATATATGGCGATGGGGACACTTTGCACTGCCAAAAAGCCCCTCATATATGGCGATGGGGACACTTTGCACTGCCAAAAAGCCCCTCATCTATGGCGATGGGGACACTTTGCACTGCCAAAAAGCCCCTCATCTATGGCGATGGGGACACTTTGCACTGCCAAAAAGCCCCTCATATATGGTGCTGGGGACACTTTTCACTGCCAAAAAGCCCCTCATATATGGCGATGGGGACACTTTGCACTGCCAAAAAGCCCCTCATATATGGCGATGGGGACACTTTGCACTGCATTTAACATGTGAATTTGATAAAGATGGTTATACAATTTTAGGAAGAGCGTGCAGAGATAATAATAAAGAGCTTGTAAAAAGGCTATTAAAAATACCTAATATTGATATTAATTCAGGCAGTATGCGTGATGATGGTAATGGGGAGCTTATAAAAAAGCTATTAAAAACATCTAATCTTTATACTATCTCAGAGCTAAAGAATGTAGTATCTCCTTTAGAGATAGCATTAATAAATGGAAATTCATCTATAGTTAGCTATCTTATAGCTGCAGGCGCACATACAAGATACTCCAATACCATAGGCTTTTCCACCAATCATGATACGGAACTTTATAAAAGATTTACCATTAAGGCAGATGGTATGGCCAAGATTATGGCCAAGCAGAAAAATATAGATTTTGAAATGGAATATACAATAATTTGGAACCATACAGTGGGCAAAAGCACCGCAATTTACACACCTTCTGGTGGCGAACCAAGAGAAGTTGAAGTCTTTCTTACGGAAGAAGATGTTGAATATTTGAAAAGCTCTAATAAAAAAATGGAAATATTAGAAAAAAGCTGTAAAAAGGCAGTAAAAACAGCAATAGAAAGTGATGAGTTAGAGATTGTAAAACAAAATATTAAATCTTTGAGTTTAGAAAATCAGGCTAAAATGCTTAGTAAAGCCGTAAGACTTAATAATACAGAAGAAGTTAACCTTATAATACAAGAAACGAAAGAATCAATAGTAAATATCCAAAATGAAAGTGGGCAAACTCCTGCACATTATGCAGCTCGTCTTGGATATTATGATGTATTAATGATATTGATAGAGAGTGGAGTAAATTTAAATATTGTTGACTCTATGGGTTATTCAATATTAGATTATGCCTTAATTAATGATAAAAAAGAAGTAGCAGCATTATTAATATCTAAAGGGCTCACAAAATCACAATATGAAGATAAATATAGGAAAGCCAAAGAGAAAGGTAATGATAAAAAAATGCTTAAGTATGCCAAACACATTAAGATCTTAAGCGATGTTAAATTAGAAGCTGCAAAATTACAGGACTCTAATTTTGATGAAAAAGAACTGCCTGATTTATCAGAGAATGTTGAAGATGCTCAAGTAGAGGATACTACTTATCAATCAGATGGCGAAAAGTCGTCTAACTTAGGTAATACTCAGGCTAAGCAACGGGCTTATGAGCTTAATTTAGGAGAAAAAAAGCAGGATAGCAATACAGGAAAAAATGGTGAGAGCAATATTTTAGATGCACTTGGTACAAATGAAAAAGATAAAACTATAGCAGAAGATATGATTGATAAATTGGTGACAGATAGGATAAATGAGTTACCTAAATATATACAAGTTTGCATATTAAATTCAGAAGTAATACAAAGTTTAATAAAAAGTATTAAATTTGCTTTTTTAAGTGGTGAAGATCACATCAAGCATATGGTAAAAGAGCTACTAATAAAACCAGCTGTAGAAAAATTTGAAGAATATCACAAAGCTACATATCAAGATGATCAAACTACCTCTAGTATAGAAAAAATTGATGATTTAAGAGATTATCAAAATAACGAATATATAAATACGCATTATCCGGCAGGGTATATAGATAAGGCAGATCTGGGAAATTTTTTACCTAAGACAATAATAAGGAATGTGAATGATTGTGGTTATAGCTATAATGAATTATAGTTTTTTCTTGATCTGCTAATTCTAGTTGTTGCCCCCTTATACCGATTCTATTCAGAAGTATATTCACCATTTTTTAATATACTAAAATGATCTTTAGGTAGATTATGCTTTTTTAATGAGAGATATAAATCCCTAATTGGGTCTTCATAATTTTCAAAAGAAAGTATAAAGGTACCATAATGCATTGGTATGTTAACCTCACTTCCTAATAGTATACTAGCCTTTACAGCTTCATCTGGGTTCATATGTACATATCTAAAGCTATCTGGTTTATATGCTCCAATTGGTAATATTGAGACGTTAATTTTACCAATTTTTTCTCTAATTTGAGCAAATTGCTCTGAGTCATAACCTGTATCGCCTGCAAAATAAATCGTTCTATTCTCTGATTTTATTGTAAAACCTCCCCATAAAGTACTGTTTTTATCATCAAAAAATCTTGAAGAAAAATGTTGCGCAGGAACAAAAGTAATTTCTAAATTACTTTTTATTGATTTACTTATATCTTGATGATTAAAATTTTGCCACCAATCTAGTTCAATAATTTTATCTTTTTTAACCCCCATTTGAGATAAAGTTCCTCCAACTCCAAGTCCAACAATAAAAACCGGATCATGATTCTTAATGAGCATTTTTATTGTACTTAGATCTAAGTGATCATAATGATTATGGCTTATTAGCACTATATGGATTTCTGGTAAATCCTCAAATCTTATACCAGGATCTGCTTTTCTTCTTGGTCCAATAAATTTCACAGGGCTTGTACAATTAGACCATATAGGATCAGTTAGGATATTATAATTCGAAGTTTTTATCAGTGTGGTTGCATGATTTATGAGAAATATTACATCATTATTATCATTTAAAATTTTTAATGGATTTATTGAGTTCACAGCTATTTTACTTGGCCAACTAGCACTTTCTCCTAGCAATTTTTTTTTGAAATAATTTAATACTACCTTATCATTTGTTTTTGAATCATTTTTTTTTAAATTATGAAATTTTTCTCCATCAAAGTGATTTGTTATAGAGCCTTTATAATAGCTTCTATGAGCATTTTTTTTGGCTAAAAAGAAAATTGTTATTATAAGAACAAATAATAAGAAAAAAAATAACATAAAAGCCCTATAAATTTTCTTCCTATTAGTCAAATAAGTTCTCTATTTTTGAAAAGCATCTAATTTTTCTATTATACTGCTAACCAAATGATGAGCTTCTAAATCACTTTCAATTTTGATGTCAGCTTGCTTAAATATGGGATCTCTTTCCTTAAGCATTTTTGCCAACAGTTCTTTTTTATTGTCTGACGCAATAAGTTCTGGCCTTGTATTCCTTCTAGAAACACGTTCATATATAGTATCTAAGTTTGAATCAAGCCAAATAGATATGGTTTTTTCTTTAATAAAATTTCTAATATTTTCATTCATAAAACTGCTGCCACCAGTTGATAGTACCACAACTCCATATCCAATTATTTCTTTTATCACTTCTTCCTCTTTTTGATGAAAATATTTTTCACCCATAAAATCATGTATATCAACGATACTTAAAGCTTCTCTGTCCTCGAGAACCTTATCACTATCATAAAATTGAAGATTTAACTTTCTAGCTAGCTTTTTTCCAACTGTGCTTTTTCCACTTCCCATCATACCGATAAGAACTACTGGCTTTGTAAGTATGTTTTTGATCACAAAATTTTATGAAATAATTATTAAACTAATCTTAATATGCTATATTAATAATAATAGTTTTAAATATTTTCAAGCTTTATTATTTTTTTAAGACTTATTTGCACTTTATAAATTATAATTTATCCAGATATTATGAATATCCATAAGCTAGATCACAGAAAATTAGTTAAAGTAAGTGGCGTAGATTCTGTAAAATTTCTTCAAAATATTTTATCAAATGATATTGGTAAAATTAACGGAAGAAACCTCCAGTATAATTTATTGTTAACTCCTCAAGGAAAAATATTATACGATTTTTTTATTTTTAAATTTTTAAATGCGTTTTATTTGGATTGTCATGTAAAATTCTTAGACGATATTAGGAAAAAATTGCAAAATTATAAATTGCATTCAGATGTTCAAATTAAAAATTTTGATACCGAAATATTTATTTGTGATGAAAACCTTGGTACATATTGCTACCCCGATCCAAGACACTCTAATTTAGGATATAGATATTATGACTTTATTAAATCTAAAAAGGTAAGTCCTCATTTAGACATAAATATGCTTAAAGTTTATGATGAGCGTAGATTACAATGCTTAATACCAGAATTTGGAATAGACTTTATGCCTGAAGAATTTTTTCCACTAAATTTAGGAATGGATAAATTAAATGCTATTAGTTTTCATAAGGGTTGCTATATTGGTCAAGAAGTGACAGCCAGAATGAATTATCGTGGAAAAAAAATGAAACATCTAGAATATATCAATTTAGATGATTATGAAATCAAAAATAAGGATATAATTGAGGATGATAAAAAAATAGGTGTAATATTAACAATATATGGTACTAGAGCATTAGCAATATTAAAAAAATAATTTTTATGCTACACTTATGAGGTTGTTGTGCCGGTACAATAACCAACTAAAAGAAGGAGGCAGACATGTTTATTAAATTAATTGCTCTACCTATTATGCTTGGGGTATTAGGTCATAGATACTATAATCACCATGATCATGAAACTTCATATGATCAATTCAAAAATGATATAGACTGGTCCCTAGCTAGAGTTCCAAACATAAATGAACTTATCACTATGTCTTATCCACTGGCAATTGCTAATATGATTATTGAGCCATTTATTGAACGTTTATATCAAATTAATCCTATAGCAAAAGCAGTAATAAGAGATTGGACTAAAATTCCTTCTAATATTGCTGCATGGTGGAATGAAAATGAGATAGGGGGAACTCATGTTAAATACGATGAAGGCAATGTATATGGTGGTATAACAAAAATTGCATGTAAAAGTTCTATAATTGGTATACATGCAAATTTTAACCATGGTTTAGGTGAAGGAGATTTAGAAAAAATTAGTAGAATATCAAACTATATTTGTGAGCCTACTTCTAGGATATATAATCTACTCTCAAAAGAAAAACAAATGCAAAATATTACTGATATTAATTATTTTGAATTTGCAATAAAGAATATAGATACAGAATTATTGCTTCAAGCAACGGCTGAAGGATTAACTAAAAACACAGTTGCTGATCAAGTGGGTAGCTTTTTTGGTAAATTAGGTGTTTTTCAATTTCTTAAGACAATATATGTAACAGTTGAGAATAAATTTATTTC
>CAXIWF010000636.1:0-13698 GCA_964036045.1 Eutreptiella sp. 'Long Island Sound 2002' | reverse complement strand
TCTTCAGCCTTCTCAAAACTAAGTTCGCCAACACTAGCACCAGCACCAGCACCTTTTCCCGTACTGCTCCCAAATACGGAAACTAAACTAACATTGCCCTCATTCTCAACAGCTGCTGTTTCTAAAGCTCTATGGGCGACAAAAGAAGCTGGATCAACTAACACTCCCGAATCGTTCAAATTCCTAGGGATCTGTCTGCTATCTTTCATCTTTTCGCCCGCGACTATCACACCAGAATCAAAACAATGCACATCACGCCCCGAGGCGTCTGTAGAAGAGGGATTCACAACTTTTTCGTAGGAAGCAGAGAGCCTCAGCGAGGACTGACTGTAATGCGGCCTAACGTGCTGGTAGTCAGAACTATCTGCTTTTGATCTCTCTGGGTTGGCAGCAGGTGGTGACTGACTGTGATGCGGCTCAACGTGCTGGTAGTCAGAACTATCTGCCATTGGTCTTAGAGAGACCACAGATTGGGTAGCAATGCTGCCGTTAATGGCATCGAAAGTTTCACTAGTCAAGCAGCCTGCTTCATTTTCTACCGATATTCCCACTCCTATGGCTGCAGATCTTGCACTAATGGTACCATCAATAGAGCAGGCGTCCGTTTTCGGAACTAAGCCTGAGGCATAAGTTGGCACAGGACTGTTACTGGTGCAGTCATCAGAAGAAGAGCGATGGAGAGGCGCGTCGCATAAGTCGTACTCCCCTGCCGGAGGCGAAACCAGCAACTGCAGCAAGCCCACTAGACATTGCAGCTTCTCCAGCGCGGAGCGAGCCCTACAAAGCTTCATAGCAGCTGCATCGAGAGCCTTATTTGTCACTTCTTGGAAGATATTTCTTCTGCACCCTGTTAAGATGGGTGCTTTGGACGATGCTCCGAAAAGCTGGCGGTGCTGAGGAGCGCTAGAAACGATACACACTTTGAACAGCTTTTCGTACATGATCCCGAACTCCATATCTAGCATGTACTGGTCCGAGGCTTGGCATATTACTTGAAGAACTTGGTCATCGGAAGTTTTTTCGGGAGAAAAAGCGCTAAGCAAAGCACAGATGACAGTGTCCAAGCATTCCCTGCCATGGCGTAGAGTTTCTGAACTGCCTTGAAAAGAGAGTGCTAGAAATACTGAGTGGCATATATTACATACCACATTCGCAAAGGAACCGTGCTCCTCAAGAATTTTGACCGCCGCCACGCCAAGAGATTCTTTTTGTCATCGCTTTTAGAATCAAGCGCTGCAAAATCACTCACAGCGCGTGCTGCTACTAGATGACTGCACCGCGCAATTGCCCGCAAAATGCACCTCCAAATGCAAAGTTCAGAGCCAGGCTCGGGTATATAACCTAGGACTTTGGGTATAAGTATAGCTTTATGGATAATATCATCCACGGTGAGTGAGCTTGAGCTATTTTTGTTGTCACCTTCGTCAGGAGGAAGCTCTTTCCAATCATTGAATGTGAAATAAGCACACTTGGGAGCTCGTGCCGCACAGGATCGATGGGCCAAGCATTTACACCGTAAGCAGCTGCAAGCTTGAACGAAAGGAATAACAGGCTTGTTACAGACGACGCATGGTGATGGTATAAATACGTAGTATGCGTAGTTAAAGCTGTGAAGGTTTTTAGGATGATGAATTCCGTATAATCGAGCGTTCACTATGGCATCTGCCACGCCATCCCCCCTTGTACTCGTACTCATGCTGAAGTGTCAATGAGCCTAGAACATAATGCTGCCACCTCTTCCCGCCTGTTGCCGTCTGTTCCAGCGTGGAATGGATGAAATCTGGAAATATTTATCATACAGTAGTTAGTTTTTTACCCGTCCCAGCGTCGTGTAATTTCCAGGAGTTTGAGAAATCTGGAAACCTCAGTGGAAATCCCTCGGATTCCCTCAGGATTCCACTGGGATTCCAGTCGCTGCTCCGCTTACTTTGGCACCATCAGTTGTGCGATTCTGGGATTCATTCCCTTTCTAAGCCAACTGTGACATAACCTTTCACATCTTGTTCGTACTTACTTATCATTGACTATCTCCCACAGAGAGTAGACAGTTATCCGTGCTTGAATAGACTGATTACTGTCATTCTCTTAATCTAAATAATTCAAGGCTTAAAATATAGGATGAGCAACTTTTTTAGACCTGGTGACCCGAAATTCAGACGGGCTGTCAAGCTTTTCTCTATATATACGTCTTCCTTCGTTGCCCTCAACTTGCTCATGTCCGATTTCGGTACACAAGACCATGTTTTTACCCCAATTCAACGCTTTGCGAACGATCGAATAGATTCTTATTATCAAGTTAGCGACGATGAATTATACGGCAAGCCCAATATGCCTGGTAAAAAGGATCCTAACGAAAAACCGCTCTTTGCCATGGTGTGGGTCGATAAAAGCAATCCAGATGGAAAGACTAAAACATAACAAAACTGATGCTCTTTTCTTTCTTGTCGTGTGTGCAATACCAAACGCATGGGACACTTTGGCTTCCAGTTTTCAGTCACTTTCCTGCTGGAATTGACGTATTAGGATAAGTTATTCTTGCGTCATTACTGCGGCAAACATGGTATGAAGTAGCGCATTTCCTTCGACTGTATATTCAAAGTTAACTTGACTGTAAATTTATATGTATCAAATCTTATAACTGAACAAACTCGCGCTTATAAAGATTGGTGGGATTAAAAATAACCTGAAGTCTACAACATTACTTGAAAAAACCTTAAGAGAGAGCCACCTATTTATTGGGTGAGCTGTACTGCCACTACTCACTACTATAAGATACAAAACAAAGAACCAACAATTACTTCCTGATCAGCACTGATCCAGCTCTCTCTAGTTTGTCGATATCGGTCTCGAGCTGTTGTAGCTCTGCTTCCAAGGTCTCCTTCCGGCGCACCTGGCCAGTGGTGTCCAGCTTCACCAAATGTGTAATCTTCTGGTAGGCGGCGTTGACTGTATCCCACTTCGCCTTGAGTGCGATCAACAACTCCTCGCGCTCAGATTCATCCATTACGTCAAACTCCTCCGGAGGTGCCTCCACTTCGCCCATCTGCTCCTTCACGTAGCGCTCAATCATCTCATTCTCGCGACGTATTTCGTCTTTTACCTGCGTCAAGTAAGCGGGTACTTTTCCAAAGTCTTCCTTTTTGCTGTAATCTAAATCCTTATTTGCAACAGGTTTTGGAGCTGTGGAACACAAATAAGATAGAAACAAAAAATGATAATTATAAATAGGATAGCTACAAAATCGATAAAATTTCTCCAGCCAATGGGCGTTGATATCAAAACAGTTTACTGACCCATTAGTATCGCTTCGACCGCATTGGCAGTGACAAAATTTTTGTTTGATGTGATGCCAAGAATAGGCCGCTCATCTTTTGGGGGAACCGCGTCTTTACGCCGATCAGTATATTTAAACTCTCCACTTCCTGTGAGTTTCATTGAGTCAGCACGCGTCTGCTTCGGGGATCTAGATTTTGTTAGACCATATTCGTCTTTCGGAGGGCCAAACAAGGCCCCATCCTTCTTTTCCACTTTTCCTGCACCATACAACCTGGTCGTCCCTTTGCAGCCTGCCGTTTAATTATTTATAAAATAATAATCGAAAGGTGCCAAATAAATTAGAAGTAGATAGAAAAGGAACCTTTGAAGTATTCGAAACTTACCGAAAGTTGAACCCGGAACAGCAACTTGCTTGTCAAGGACAGGGCGATATTTCGGAGTTTTATCGATAGGGGCAGCTTCCCGAGGAACCAAATTATAAATGGATTCCATTGTCTCAATGAAAGAAATTCGCGCGTTTTGGAAGAGAACAAACGAAGTATCAAAAATGAATACTTGATCTATACAAATAGAGGTTCAGTAAAGAAACTCTCAACCAATAAAGGTAAATTAAAGTTTCCCCCTAAATTATCGTGTTACTCGTGAGCTCGATTATACTGTAAATCCCAGAATTATTTCATAAATATAGTGGCTTTTACAGTTTTATCATTCAGAAAGTGTGGTCTTTAATTGCAGAACTAGACCTAAAAGCCGCGAAACGGCTCAAGGAATAAAAGCAGCACAGCAATCTGCCTGGGATCCTGGGATCCTGGGATCCTGGACAATCGCAAAATGTGTCCACTCAAGGAAAGGTGGTTTCCACAGGGTTTACCAGTAAATTTACCGGTAAATTTACTCGTGACTTACTGTAGCTAAATTTACGGGAAGGAATTTACCAGAATTGTTCAGAGACTCTCTGGGGTATTAAATGTGAGAGTGGTGTTGCGTAACATGAGTGGGGACAGTTTATACGGGATACCAGTTGAGTATCATAGTATATGAATACCAGAATCAAATTAGAGCAAGAGCCATACTTTCTTTAAAAAAAAAAGGTTGTATCAGCGCTAATGAGACGCAAAGCCGGTGTTTCAGCCGTAAAGAAGAGAGAAAAAGAAACCGTACAATTCAATAAAGTTGGGAAATCGTTGGAGGATACAAAGCTTTCTTTTGTGAAGGATGTATTGACCTCTTTCAAGTCTTCGTTAGCGGAGTTTGCATCGAAGCATAGAGATCGAATCAATTCAGACCCAGAGTTTCGTCAACAGTTCCACAAAATGTGCGTGAGCGTTGGAGTTGACCCTCTTGCTTCCAACAAAGGGTTTTGGGCAGATATACTTGGGGTTGGGGACTTCTATTTCGAATTAGGAGTGAAGATTATTCAAATAACTGTGCAAAGTAGAGCTTCCAATGGTGGAATTATGACGCTACAGGATGTGTACTTTCGACTTAATAGCACAGTTGGACATAAAGCACAGAGCTTGTCTGTGGACGACATTGTTCGGGCAGTTGAGAACCTGAGCATACTTGGTGGCGGTTTCAAGTTGGTCAATGTCTCTGGGAATCCTATGATACTTTCTGTTCCTCTCGAAATAAATAATGACCATGAGTATGTATTGTCAACTGCTAGTGATGAGGGAGGATCTGTAACAGAAGAATTGGTGTCAAGTTTGTACGGTTGGACTCATGAACGGTTTATGGCGATAATGAACCCCCTCTTACTAGAAGGAATCGTTTGGGTTGATGATTTTAGTGGTAAGTTGTTCAACGACCTTGTAAAGTTTACCGACTCATAAGGTATCTACTACCTTATGGGTAATTTTTATATCGGGGCCCCATGGGAAATATTAATATAAATTGATAGTATATATTTTACTCTTTATGACGACTATTTGTTGCTAATTTGCTATTTCCTTCATGATAGGAACCCGAAGCTATTTCTTTCCTTCAATATGGAAGACAGATCAGAAAAGTCTTCACCGATTATAAAACGTTCCATTTTTTATAATCTGGGAGGAGAAGTAAATTGTTGAACCGATGAGGAGTGACTTACATCGCTATATCACTCTTGCGTCAAAACTTACATCGGTATGAGCAAGGTTTTACTGGAGCTGTAAGCAACATCGTGGATTATTAGATAAATTTAATAAGTAACTCAACGAATTATATGGACGTGTATGCACTTGTTAAAGGCATTAAAATGATGACTCTTGCACCTTAAGCTAAGTTAACTTCGCAGTCAACAGCTTAACAGCATTAACAGGCTAGGTCAGTGGGGCAACGACGTAGGCTCGTCTGTTACTTGCGCGATGCACATGATCACAACAGTTTCTCGCTAAACGCCCAGTTTATACGATATTGTGTAAAATTAATAGTACCTTTTGTATTTGATTTGACTAACAGGAGCGGACCTTTATCCGTTTATAGTGGGATAAATGGCATGAATATCGAGTATCTCCATAGGTTACCAGCCATGGAAAGATTTTAAAAGCTATTCCTCGCCACCACCAGGACCACTTCCGAGTCGACAGAAGTGCAGCTCAATAGAGCCAGCAGTATTGATATCTGCTTTAGCAGCTGTCCGATACTGCTTAAGTTTATGTTCAAAGTCAATCCAAGTGGTTTTCTCGGAGAGGTGCTTTCCTTCAAAGTATATGGCAACGTCATCGAGCGACATTGATGAGGCAACTTCTTCCGGCAGTCGCTTGAATACAAATTTCTGCAACTTTGCTAACGATAGATTAACTGGTGCAGCAAATATGCGTTTCGATAACCGGGGAAGTCGACGCTTCTCGTCACAGTCCCCTCTTGGTATCATTTTGACTGCAATAGGAACGTCTTTTCCTTCATTCTCATGCTCATCATTTTCAGCCAACTTCTCTTCATTCGACTCTTCCAAATTTTTTACTTGATCGCCCCCTACTCCTTTCTCTTCCGTAGCTGTGGTATCATTAAAATCATCTTCTGCAGCAGCGTTTTTCAAAATCGAACTGTTTTGAAAGGATCGCTGTCGCTTCGTCCCTACTTTCTTTCCACCGTAAGTATCAGCAGTGCTACGTGTCCTCTTGGAAATACCCCGATCCAGATTGAACTTCTCCTCCAAAATCTTTTCATCCTCTCCGAAGTGAGGGAAAACTTTATCCACTATAGATTGAAGATTTGTATCATTGATAACCTTTGCAGAATTGTATGCGTACACGCCGAGAGATATGTCGCACTTAGGGCATTTTACGTGCCCTCTTACATTTTTCTCGTGAAAATGACGAAATATGCAAGTTTTGCAAAATGAATGGTTGCACTCTGGAATAGTATGAGCAGCCCGATAGTAGCCTTTACAAATGAAACAAGTCAATAAAGAATTGAGGTCTTTAACCGATACATGAGCATCCATTCCAAACCAATAACTCAACTGGAGCTTATTAGCCCGCTGAGAAACGAAGAAGTAAAATTACAAGTAAGATCTTGTCTTGTCCAGTACTGTTGTACCTACGAATACTCGTACAGTATCCCAGTATCATGAGCGGTCTTAAATTACAGGCTGAAAGCCTTGCGATACTGGGATACTGGAATACCTGGAATATAAATTTCATCAGGATAAAATTTATTCCGTGAGCAGCGGCTGCTGCTGTGGGATTTTTCCGACTCAAGCCTCGGCGAGGCGACAACGTTTCCGGCGGAAAAGTCACCGTTATCTATTCGCTCTTTTATCTCTCAGTTCCATTCCTCCAGCAGGCATTCCCTGGTGTACTCAATAAATTGCACACACAGTTAGAGCTATATATCCTCATACGTAATTTTGTTTGTGACAAAGGAAGCTCTTTCATCATACCGGCAATAAATTCCGAGCAAAAGGCATTCGAAGGAACATCAGCCAGCGATACAAATGAAAGAGGCTCTATACCGATCAACCGATCTTCGAACGGCGGAGGAGAAGGAGTTCGAAGAGCATTGCTCTTTTCGGCCTGTAACGAATGGAGAAAGTCCGTTCATAAGCGAAAGAACGCTTCGAAATCTTACTCAGACAGGCAGGCGAAGGCGGCCGCCCCCACCTCCGCCTTCTGGATCTCGAAGTAGGTCTCCCCGCAAGCGCTCACCCGTGCGAAGGAGGCGTGGTCAAAGTATACTAGCATCGCCTGGTACAGAAAGATCACCCTTCCTGACAGCTGGCTCTTTTTTTAAAGGCAAAGGCTTTAAGTTCGGTCCGCCTGTTTCTGCTGGCGTTCCGATGTTTTATTTTTCTCTAATAAGTCCACCGTCCTTCGAGACCGGTAAGTATACCGTTCGTGAGGCTGTAACTACAACAACGACGACATCCTCAGCAATGCCAGGCAGTAATACAGCTATAGGAATGTCTTCAGTTGAGGAGTATGAAGAAGTTGATGTTACTGATGATGATGATGAAGGAGAGGATACTGAAGGTGGCCTTCTAGCACCTCCTTTTCCAGACTGGGCAAACGGAAGCGGTGGACCCTCCAACGCAGCTAAAAAACCTGTCCAGATAGTTATTAAGAAAGGACCTAAGAAAGAATTAGAAGCGCCCGCGCCGACGGGGTGGCAAGCTGTGCTTCTTGAAATGCAGAAGAAAAAAGAAGCTATGATGGGCGGTGGCCTGAAGAAGATCGAACCGCCCAAAGAGAAGCCTAAGCCCCAGAAAAAGAAGAAAAAAAAGAAGAAAGGAAAGGATTTCAAAGACGTTATGGATGAGCTAAATTATAAGTTGGCAAAGATGCGTGGTGACCTTGAAGAGGATGATGACGATGACGACGAGGATGATGATAATGATAACGATGGGAAGGGGGCTTCTGTCAAGAAAAGTGATGATGGAGCCGGCGCAGGGGGTGACCATCCTGTTAGCTCAGCAGGCCCATCCGCAGGTGATGGGAAAGGACTTAAAGCTACCCTCAAACCCAGCGAAAGTCCTGTGAGCAGTGCTATTGCGAAACCTACACCTGGAAAACTTCCTAATAAGGAAGCAATGATGAGTTTGCTGTCAAAGGCTATCAGGCCTCCCCCGCCGCCACCACCAGGCGCGAAACCAACCACCAAAGATAGTGCAGACAAAGAGGGCGAAAAACCCAAGAAGCTCGGACGTACGCAAACTATGGCTAGTATACCTAAGCCTGCAGCAGCCTCTGCAGTGGCAGGAGGGGCTGGGGAGGGAGAGGGAGCAGGGAAGATGGCTGTACCACGACCGGCGTTCATCCCCGCTCCCCCCATGATCCCTGCAGAGGGAATGTGGCCCCCCGCTCCATACACGGGAAACTACGACCATCTACCCCCAGCCTCTCCTCGCCCCCCTCCTGCTAGTGCACCCTCAGGAACCTTATCCACCTCAGGTTCAGCCGGGGCAACCCCTGCCGCGAAGACTTCAAAACAGAAGAAGACGAAGAAGGTTCGTCGTCTCGTTAAAAAGCAAGTTCCGATGGTTGCAAATGTGGCTGCCACTGCGGCCACCACCATCACTACCACGCAAACCAGCACCAGTCTCGTTCCTGTGCAGAAGGACTTGCCCGTGGGGTATTATCTGCCGGAGCCCATGCGCGGCATGGTGGATGAGGGCGGCATCAGAGAAGGAGGAGTCACTTCACAGGCGCTTTGCGACTCCATCAAACTCATCTTTGGCCAGGCCGCACTAGAATCACTCGAAAGCCAGCGCAAGCCCACACCATACTCAGACCGCACTGATGCTGGCAACGCCCTCGCTGTGACACTGAAAGGTGCCACTAGCACCGCGCCCTTTGCCTCCCCCGCCGGTGCGGGCGCTGGGACTGGTGAGCGAACAGGCTACTCCGAAGACAAGCTATCAGGAGTGCGCAGAGCTTCCGTGGACTTGAGTTCTGTGCTGAGCACTGGGCATAATCAAAGTCACGGGCGTCATCGCGTGTCCATATCACTAGAATCCCCCCTCACACCCGCATCAGTGGCGGCATCCATTGCACAGCGTAATAGTGCTACTGGCGGAGGCAAAAACCTATTCGGTCTCTCTCCATCTACAGCCGTAGGTGGCAATCACCTCTATTCTGGTGACCCTTGGGGACAAGGAACAGATGATGATGGGGAGGAGGAGGAATATGGGAATTGGGGTGGAACTGACTTAGAAGGGCTGCAACTTGATAGGAAACTGACGATAAGTGACCTCCCGCTACCGTACGGCTTCCACGCACAGATCGAGCGCATGCAGAAAGGCGCGGCGATCCGAGAGGAAAAGAGGCAGAAGCAGTTCTGCACCGAGTTCCGTAATTTTTTGAATCCTGCTTACGAGCAATTCGCATCCCAGCAGGACTCTCCATCAGGAGCAGGAAGTGGAGTTGGCACTACTGGCGAGGGTGGGAACGCCGGATCCTCGAGGAAGAAACCTGAGCCGACAGTAGCAAAGATGTACCACTCTCACGTTGCGCAGCACTTAGAGCAGAAAGCGTTCTCGCATCGCAAGCCTGTAGAGGCGGCGCAGCTACAGGATGCACCCATGTGCGACCTGATTGAAAGCGCGGCCAGGGACCCCATTCGTGCGGTGTCCAAGTTCGACGGTCCCACAACGCTCTGGGTGAATAACCTGCGCCCTAGCACTGCATCACCCAGCAAGACTCGGCACAACACAGCACGTGGTGGCGGGGGTGGAGGCGGAGGTGGAACAGGCAGACAGTCCGAGCGTCACGGTGCCTCCTTCAATGGTCATCATGGCGGCGGCGGTGTTGGTGGCGTTGATGATGATACCAGCTCTCTGGGCATGAGTGATGCGTCCTCAATACCGATGCAGGCGAGCGGTGCGCGTTACTTCCGCAACTACCGGCCCGTGACTGAGGGCAAGGCTCCAGAATTGCGCGCAGACCAGGTGCTGCGACGGCGGCAGGCACAGCGGGAGGAGCGGGAGGAG
This sequence comes from Eutreptiella sp. 'Long Island Sound 2002', assembly GCA_964036045.1. NCBI lineage: Eukaryota > Euglenozoa > Euglenophyceae > Eutreptiales > Eutreptiaceae > Eutreptiella > Eutreptiella sp. 'Long Island Sound 2002'. The sequence goes on along the minus strand of CAXIWF010000636.1, from coordinate 3,512 downwards.
CTAGAGCGACAGCTGCGACAAGAGCAGGAGGCGCACGAGCGCGGCCAACGAGAGAAGCTCCGCCTACAAGCACAGCGCACTGCTCTGGAGATGGGGGCATTCAGAGAAAATACTCGCTACCACCGTCATCAGAAACTCATCAGCAAATACAGCCAGCACCCGCATGTTGGAGTCAATCTCGACCAAACCGCCAAAATGGCGTATTTAGACTACACCAGCAAGCATCATCTTCGCCCCTCCGACAACGACGACTTGTACAGACCTGCTGTTCAGCCGCCCCTAGCAGTACCTCCCTCCACTGACGACTCTCGACTGCAATACGAGCGGGTGCCAGAAGCATGGCAATACGAGCGGGCTGCGCAGGATGCTCTTGAGGCCGAACAACAGCGCGCCGTGCATCAGCGGCGGCAACAGCAGCTACTTGAGCAGCAGTGGATAGAGCAGCAGCAACGCCAACAAGAAATTCTACTGTCGCTCAAGCAGGAGTTTTTCGAGTATGAAGATGGTAGCGGTGGTGGTGGTGGCGCCGATGCTGCAATGATAGGTTATGGAATGGCAAGCGAGAGGGATGCTGGGAGCGGATTCGTGGATGAGCGCGATGGAGAACTGACAGAGTTAATGCATGGGTGGCCAGATGCGCCCTTTCCTTATTCCAATCCATATCCATCTATTGGGAGCAGACTCACACACGGCTAAAACGAGTTTTTCGAGTTTAATTCGTGTGAGCGATCTTCCATGTTGTAGAGATGTAAATTTAAGAATACCTCCGCCTCTATGGGGGTATCATTATCAGTACATACTTGGCGAAGTTAATAATCAACTTGAAAGTTGATCATAAATCTCCTCTTTCTGATTATCAAGTTCACAAATTTTCTGCTATCATAATTAAGTATTACAAGCGCACACGATCTTTCATTCGAGCTATGAATTGGGCAGGTAATTTGAAATGCTCGAGAGAATTTTACCTCCCATCTCGGTGGCATTCAGTGCAGCAGATGTAACTTGAGAGGCAGAAGGGGCGTTCATACCTCTAATGCTATTAGAATGAAGCTTGCCTTGCTCTGTAACACTATGTAGAATATGATTGATATTGGTTTCCAAGACCATACCCGCCATTATAATTTCATCCAAGATGTAATGCACTTTGTCGGAATGAAATATCAAGTCAAGCTCACAAACATTTTCAAAGCACTTATCAAGGGCCTCAACAAATACTTGTATAAGGTCTAATATGCCCAGATCAGACTCTTGCTGGTCGACTGCGAATATGAAGTACAAAGTTGCATAATGGCGGTATATGATCTTAGTTTTTTCGCCCCATTCTGGTATACTGCCTTCTAAATAGTTGCAGAATGAATCTGGCCGCTGAGCGACTTGCTGGAAAACACGGCGTATCACACTCTGTTGCTCGTCTTCGTTCGTCTACTCGTAAATAGAAGTAATTACATTTGCGAGGACATAGCGATCAAGAGAGACAGACATGCCAATCCATAATAAAGATAGGATTCTTAATAGAAGTAAAAATAAGAAAGCAACACTTACCACACTTTGGTAAAACTTCACCAGGCGAGGCTTGCCATGGTTATTAACTACGATTATCCCCTTGATCATTTTCGTTCACTGCTTTTAGTTTACCGAAACGCAGGCGCAGCCGGTCGAATCTAGCTCAAAATCTGTGATATTTCCACTTCTGTCGGGACAAGTAGTGATGGTCTCAGCGAAGCTTTTGATCAATTATACAAAGCAGTTTCAGTAAATGCTCGTATGAGTTTTATCATTATCACACGATGACACCGGCTGTGTTGCTCGCTGTTCCAGGTTTTCATTATTGTTCATCCCAGCATCACTTAGCATCACTCAGCAGCAGCAAAGAACCAAATTGCTGCTGTGACCCGAAGTTGTCGGAGAAACTTTAAAAATTCATATGACTCAAAGGAATACGAGTACCAGCATTGAGCTATCCACGGATTCCCCTCCTAGATTATTCGATCTATACTCACTGCTGTGCTTTAAGCTATGCGTTAGTAAAGGAGCCTCCTCACTGAGTCCTTTACTACATGCAACCGTTGCGTTAACATCACTCAGGGCATCACGCTAAAAAGGGGCTACATCATAAGCCACCATGACAATAAAATCCCGCTTATTGTGACAATGAGTATGAGCTCATTGCTCACCAAGTCGGTTACTAAGTGACAATAGCTATTGAAACTTATACACATTTGCTTTTTTCCAAATTAATCAAGTCATCTTTCAAAAAAGTATGGCGTGACATTTTAATCGGATAATAGCCAACCAATCAAGTATGAAAGCTGAGAAGCACTGGAGCTCTCATTCATGAGCTCAGCGAACTGCAAGCATCATGATAGCTGAATAGCAGCGCGCTTTGAGCTGCCGCTGTCCGCTACCTTGCCCGACTCGGCGTGAACCTCCATCGCTGCCAGCCCTCGCTTCCTCGCCAGGTACCTCTCCCGAGCTGAGCTGATCGACTCATCCTTACTTTTCATACTGCTTATGCTGTTACCACCAGCAGGACCTTGTGTGTCGCCACCCTCTGAGGCAGCTTTGGGTGGATGAACCCCAACTGATGCAGGGGCCGCCGACTGCCGACTAACTAGCATACTCTGTTCTGGCTTGTTCATGCTAGATACAGTTTTATTCGCTGTTTCCTTATCAAGATAGTCCTTCACGGGCGGCGCTTGTTGCACAACCTTGTCACGAATAGTATCAGTGAGCTTACTGCTAGAGCCATGGTGCTCATCAATTTGCTGGTCACTGTTGCTGCCCCCACTGGTTGGAGCAATACTACTATTGAAATCGTATAATCGTTTATTTGCTCCACTGCTGTTGCTCGGAGCGGCTCCACCACTGCCTTTATCATCTTTCATGATATGTGATTGGCGGCCACTACCAGCGGTATACACGCTCACTGCATTGGCTTTCACATCACCGCCTAAAGCCACATTCTTGGTGAGCAGGTTATTATAGAAACCCTCCATACCACTATTGCGCACGTCAGTTCGCTGCTCCACTTCGTCAGCAAGTCTGTTTATTGATCATGGTAAGACATCAACAGTGCAAAGTGTGATAAATAATATATGAATCATTGTTCTAGTTTACATAACTACTTTCGGCGGTCACAACACGTTGCCTTACTTGTCTTCATATTCCCATTTTTGGTCTTCAAGTAACTTCTTCTTATACGCAGCAGTCATAAATTTGGGCTTGTCGCCGAATTCCTTATCTTCTTCTTTTCGTTCCTTTAGAAGCTTGCGTTCGAATGCACGCTCTTTCTCTTTTTCACGAACTTTAGCGGTCGCTAGCAGGTTACTTACATACCGTGCTTTCTGGTATTACGACCGTAGATGTTAACATATAGTCAAACATAATAGAAAATTAGTGAGAATTAACCAAGAATTTCCAAACCCGCATGTAAAATCAGCAAAAAAAAGGTCATATTTGAAGTCCATGAAAGTAATTACCGGAGCATCCTCATTGCTTGGGCGCGACAGGGG
>CAXIWF010000635.1:0-12012 GCA_964036045.1 Eutreptiella sp. 'Long Island Sound 2002' | reverse complement strand
CGGCTGAGGTGGGGCCTGGACGCCCACGGCCAGAGGACGGCTGGGAAGCCAGCCCTGGCACAGGACAACCAAGCCCCAGAGGGTTCCGTGCAATCCCGACGGGCAGGCCTGACACCCTGGCCCTTGGAGCCACCGCATCTTCCGAAGGTACACAACCAGTTTGCCGATTTCCCTTAGCTGCATTTGCACTGTTGACCAGCGGCGTCTAGCCGAAGAGACCAGCTGCGGTGATTCGGTACGGAGCCATTCCAATCGGATCAGAGCCCCCAGATGGGGGCTTGTCCCGGTTTGGTCACCAAGGGTTCACGCTTTGTTGCACAACTTCGCAGGGCGTTCCATGGAGTCGGTGGCCACCAAAGGCATGGCGCATTCCGGGTCGGCCGAGGCCAAACCCTCAGAGCAGGGCACGCGTAAGTCCAATGGTACCAATGCAGCACCATCTTGCCAAGCAGAGAGCTATGTCGCCATGCAGCATGTCAGTGGATAGCCCACACACTCCAGCTGTCAGATGGAAAAGACAACTCCACAGGGGCGCCACCGAGACGCGGCCCCGCAGCACCGGACTTGAGAACACCAGCGTTGCCACTGGCCCTTCCCAGCAATCTCTCCGAGAAAGCGTTCTGAGTATCATCAGCCAAGACCCTGGTACCAGCGTGTCGGAATATTAGATTCGTCTGCCTGTTCGCCACTCCTGCAAGGCAGAGCCCTGGCACCGAGCTTCACCCGAAGGGCACAGCGCCGCGCACCCCATGGCACCCAGTGGGGGACCAGCACGGCGCCAGCCGCGGGACGGGCGACCCGGAGCCAGAGGCCCCGAACTTTGCAGCCTTTGCCGTATCCGTGAGCATTGCCATCTGGCTTACAATCGACTGACCCATATTCAACGGCTGTTGGTATGGAAGCCTGCTCCACTCCAGTCCTCAACCACTCAGGCCAGCAGCAGGCCTCTGCAAGAGAGAGCCTGCATGAGCCACCAGAAAGAATACTCGCTACTGCAACCAAGATCTGCACCAAGGGATACTTCCCTCCGGGTCACCCCGGAGCCAGCACCGCGAACCCTTGCGTCTCGCCTACGCACTGCTGCACCTGCCCTGCTGCCACAGCAGCGGCGCGGTGTAAGTCAAACAACGCCTCTGGCTTGAGCATCATCCATTTTCGAAGCTGCCCGCTTCGGCAGGTGGGTTGTTACACACTCCTAAGCGGATTCCAACCTTCATGGCCACCGCCCTGATATCTCTAGCGGACAACATCCTTTGTGGATTCTATGTATGAGCCAGCACTTGAACCCTGCAACCGCGCTCTCGGATCATCCCGCATCGCCAGCACTGCTTACCAGTAATGGCCCACATGGGGCTGCACACTGTTCCGGGTTGGGCCCCAGCGGCCTCAGCGGATGCCCGGGCAGAATGCCCCACCCCGCTGAGGCCAGAAGGCTGCCACCATCTCTCAAACACACTCAGGCACAGCGGACTGCGTTGGGCACGCCGTCGGCCAGGGATGGCCTTTGACGCGCCACACACAGACGCCGGATGCAGAGAAGTGTGCCTCCGATGCTTGCCCATTCACAGTTTGAGAATAGGTTGAGGACTGATAGACTCCCCAGAATGCCTCTCATGCATTGCTTTACCGGACAAAAGCCGCATCACGATCGACGAGTTCGGACACACTCCCAGCCCCAGCTATCCTGAGGGAAACTTGGGCGGAAACCAGCTACTAGATGGTTCGATTGGCCTTTCACCCCTATGCCCCGCTCAGACAACACGATTTGCACGTCAGGATTGCGACCGGCCTCCACCGCAGTTTCCCACGGCTTCGCCGTAGCCAGGTATAGTTCACCATCTTTCGGGTCCCATGGAGGACACCTCGCACTCAGAACCAGTGTCCATTGGATTCAGGCTCGGCAGCTCTTGCATCAGATCGGTTTGCCATTGCACGCCATGGAGAAACATGCGGCACGCAGCACCATAGATCCCGCATGGATCCAAGAGGCAGCACCGCGGCGCAGAGTCCCCAGAGGCATGGCCACACGCTCTTCAGAGTCCCCAAAGGCGCGGTGAAACACAGTAGCACCGCGGAGAAAGTGGTCCGTTCGCTTTAACCAGGCAACGTTCGGGAGAATCGGCAGCTGCGGCCACTGCTGCATGCCACGCCTGGGTCGGGTCGCGGAGGCCAAACCCGGCCAAGGCGGCGGCACAGCGGGCCCCGCCACCAGTTGCTCCGTACCAGCTTTGACTACACGCACAGCATTGCCTGCGGCCTCCGATAGACTCCTTGGTCCGTGTTTCAAGACGGGCAGGGGATGTCCCTGCCTTGCCAAGCCACTCTTGACACCTTTGCACCACTGTGCACCAACCGGGGTACCGAGAGCCGGGATGAGAGACCTGGAGGGCCTGCACACCACTAGCTCTCCCACTGATTGCACCCGGCGCGGTTGGTAGGCACATGCATCCGGTGCACCACACAGGGGCACACCGGACACCCACAGGGCCATTCTGCCTTGCCACATTTGCCCTCTCGAAGGATGATGCTCCGTGACATGGGTTACAGCTCCGGGCGGGACAGCAGAGCACCAAAGAGCAAAGCCAAGCCCGGAAGCCATCCAGAATCCCAGCCAATGAAGCCTCTTCTCCGTCGGGGCATAGGTCACAGCGACCAAATGCATGCCCCCAGGTCCAGACAGGCGGAGTGCCTCTGCCAGAATGCCACTGCGAATCGATCCCACCAGAGAGTGGGGCTCTGCAGCCAGCCGCAGGCCAGACCCGAGGTCGCTTGTCCAAAAGCCGGGAAGGGCCCCACGACCGCCAATGCCTGTGCGAGAGCCACGGATGGTCTCGCCAGCCACTTCACGGTCCGGGGCCGCATCGCAATCCTCTGTGTCAGGGAAGCATCCACCACCGGTCGCCTGCCGCAGCTTCAGGCACTTTGAACCCTCTTTGCAGAGTCCTTTGCACGTTTCGATCAGTCTACTTGTTAGCTATCGGTCCCATGTCTGTATGCAGCCTTGCCACGGACATGCCTGGCCGTTTGACCTACAGTCCCAAGCAGCTCTACTCCAGGGTCTGGCGTGTGTGCACACCATGGCTAAGAACACCGACCAGTCCTCTTGACAGGAGGGCTGTAGCCCAGGTATCGCGGACCATCCCAGGCCACTCTGACTCTGGATCGGCGCCATAGTAGGTCTGTGCAGCCGTGACAGCCATCCCCATGCCAGCATTGCATCCCGGAGTGCACCCAGTGCTCACCGCATCAGGTGACCAACAACGATACGGGTAGACCGTGTCAATCTGGTTCATTCGCCATTACTGAAGCCATCGCGATTGCTGTCTCTTCCTCTGCCAAGTGATATGCTTAAATTCAGCAGGTAGCTCTCTGTGCTTCAGGTCGCCAGCCGATGGCATTGCGAAGCAATGCAACCCGATGAATCATCCATCAGAGCCGTGCACCGGGAGTGTCAAACCCATCACCCGCGGCCGGAGAAGGCCCAACACCAGCGCCGCGTGCCATGATGGTTCCAGCGCCGTGCAGGGCTTGGCCGCGGGTGATGCAACGGTTCAAATCACTCCACAATGCAGCATGCTCCAACGGTTCTCATCAACGGGCGTCCGAAGGCCAATCGGAGGGCAACACCACGGGTCTCTGTCTCCAGAGGCCGTTGGCACCGCCCCGCTCTGAGCCCGCGGAGTCGCGGCTGGGCCGCGGTCCGTGGGCTCCATGATCAAGCCTCTGCGCGCGGAGAGGTGAAGGACACCCCTCCGCGCTGCTCTGCACGCCAAATGACCCCATGATGAACATGGGATCCCGTGGCATCATTGCAGCCGTATTGGATAACGATTCCGACTCAGACACTGAAGCATCGAAAGGGAGAAACCGGCATTGAACCGCTGGTCTCCACTTGCCTGTTGCGTTCAAAGGTAGTCATCTCCACAAAGCTCACGAGTCTCTGCATTTCGCAATTCCCGTATCGAAGGCTACTCCGTTCTTCCACATCACATGGACCAAGGCATCCACTGCAGCAGGTTGGACATCAACAACCATCTATCTCTGCTCCCTGGCGCGGGAGAGCCCTCAGCGCCGTCACCCACTGGTTGACCAGCAGGTGGCGTTGCAAAGCTTCGACAATGATCCTGCTGCAGGTTCACCTACAGCAACCTTGTTACAACTTTTGCTTCCTCTAGCAACAGAACATCGCCCAAATTCCATGACAAGACATTGATGTGCACGAGTGCCAATCAGCTTGAGTTCCTGAGGGCTTTATCATTCTGCCATCAGTAGCAACGATGGGCGGTGTGTATAAATGGCAGGGACATAATCTGTGCAAGCTGATGACGTGCACATACCAGGCATTCCTTGTTCATGACAGATAGTTGCAAGCATCAATCCCAAACACGCATTCACAGCTGCAAAGGTTGCCCGCCCACTTCTGGGCAGGACGGTCCCATGGATGGGACACCAAGGCTTGTTCACTGGACCAGTGTAGTGCGCGTGCGGCCCAGAACATCTAGGAGCATCACAGACCTGCTGTTGGCTCTGGCTTGCGTGCACTTGGTAAACATGCACGGCACCCGAGAGAAGCAGCATACCCGGCACTCTCAGACGGGTAATCCACGAGCCCCGGTGGGACCGGCAAGCCGACCCACGGGTCAGGTGTTCCGTCCTACATGAATGCGAGACCGGGGACTATTCAGAGGCAGAGGTCTCACTCGTTATCGGAATCAACCAGACAAATCACTCCACCAATCAGGAGCGGCCATGCACCACCGTCCAGAGGATCAAGAAAGAACCCTCAATCTGTCAATCCCGACTGCGTCCTGACCTGGTAACATTCCCCGTGTTGAGTCAAATTAAGCCGCATACTCCACGCCTTGTGGTGCCATTCCATCAATTCCTTTAACTTTCAGCCTTGAGACCGTACTCCCCCCTGAATCCGTAAGCTTTGATTTCTCGCTGCAGAGGAGTGAAACCGATGGCATCCTGTTGAGGAGATTATGGCCCACCGACACCGAGCTGACATAGTTTACAGCGGTAGACTACGATGGTATCTGATCATCTTCGCTCCCCACACTCTCGTTCTTGATCGACGAACATGCTCCAGTGGAACGCCTTTGCCGCAGTTGATCCCACAGCGGTCTGAGAATTTCACCTCTGGCGTGTCAATATCCATCACGACGAACAGACCCATCACTGCCGTTCAGAGCCAGCACCGCCCAGCTGCCCGGTGAAGGCCACCGCCGGAGCGGATAGCCTCCGGCCATCTGGGGGCACCAGCACTGCGTTGCCCTTTGCGGACCCTGAGACTCAGCAGAACAGCTGTGTCCACATATGGTCGATCCTTTGCCATCCCGCGCTGAATCATGCAATCAAGTCACGTTTGCTTTGGACGCGCTGAGTTGTTCACAGTGGCATCCATGGACGGCTCCGAGGTCGGGTCGCAAGTGACCCGCGCCCATGTCAGAGGCATGACCGCATCAGCCACCACTGAAGGAGGCTTCTTGCCGGAGCGGTCCGAACCCATGCAAAGCGGGCACGGGGACCATCTGCAGGGGGTTTGAATCCAGCAGCGCATCCACGGAGGCCGCCACCCGGCCTGACGGCCGGGAGACAGCCCCAGCAGAGCGGCCGGACGCCCTGCAGCCCCATGCCCAGGGGTTGACTACGAGCTTTTCAACAGCAGCAACATTTGTATACGCTCTTGGAGCTGGAATTACCGCAGCTGCTGGCACCAGACTTGCCCTCCAGTTGATACTCATTGCTGCGTTTGGATAGCATTCATTGCGGAGTCCCACCAACCACACAGGGTGAGCAGGGCTGCTATGGCTCGTCGCTGTCTCGCCAGACCAGTGTCGGCAGTGGACAATTTGCGCGCCTGCTGCTCGCCTTGGCAATGGTAGCCGTTTCTTAGGCTCCCTCTCCGGAATCAAACCCTGATTTCCCGTTACCCGTGATAGCCATGGTGGTCCACTACACCACCAACCAGAGCTGATAGGTCAGAGACTCACACTGTGGAGCATTCATGGTAGAACCATCTTTGCCATCACAGAAAACGGCCTGAATCACCCTTGCACGCTGCCCTGTACGGGCGCAGGTCTTGATATCGGCCAACTGCCAGTGACCCTGAACGGGCCACAGCTCTGAGCTTCCATGTATTAGCCACCCAGTTGAGGTGAATATCCGGACCGATGTCACAGGGGACCACGAGGGCCCCAAGCAACCAGTGCACAGTCATCAGATTGTCGCCGGTGTAATGAGCCATTCACAGATTCACTCTCAATCCCATGTATTCTGACACTTGCATGGCTTAGTCCTTGAGAGAAGCATATGACAACTGGCAGGATCAACCAGAATCACTCGACTGCATCATGCCCAGGAGCGACCATCGAACCCCATGAAGGGGCGTCAATGGCCTCTCCACGGTGGCTTGCCGTGAGCCACGCCCTCCGACGGACGCCCCGTGGAGGAGCCAATCCGTCGGTGACTGCATCAAACCACGGAGAACCGGAGCTCTCCAAGCGCCCGTGCATGTGCATGCACGGGCCGCGTCTCGGAACCCGCCGGAGATGGACTCCGGCGGGGGGCGATCTCGGATCCATGGCCAGAGGTGGCGCGCACCCCATGGCCGACAGCCAAGGCTGTACCAACTCACGATCGAATGCCTCTGCATCATCTCCGTTGCCCCGCCGCAGGGCAGCCTCGCGAGGGCTGCGCCGCAGCGGGATCGATACAACCAGAACGGGTCTTATCCACGTGGGGGCTGGGTTGATTTGTATAGCGGAGGTTGCAGCCTGCCTCACGCTGTGACCCAGGATCGCCTCCGGCGGTCTCGGGGCCGGGGCGCCATGCGACGCCGCCGGGGGCCTCCCCTTACATAGTAACAAACGGGCCCCGCGGAACGGGAGCTTTCCTCGCGCGATTCGGCCGGGCGAGCCGAAACGGGGATCCATGAAGGCTGCACAGGACATCCGGCTGGGATGGTGACGGGCTGACCCAGGATCGCCTCCGGCGGTCTCGGGGCCGGGGCGCCATGCGACGCCGCCGGGGGCCTCCCCTTACATAGTAACAAACGGGCCCCGCGGAACGGGAGCTTTCCTCGCGCGATTCGGCCGGGCGAGCCGAAACGGGGATCCATGAAGGCTGCACTGGGCAAGCACTGGAATCACCACGTGGAGGCCTGCTCCGCGCGATGATCCCAGTGCCAGCCCTTGACCAGAGGCAGAGAACCCACAGCATGCGGGGCCACTGCGGCTCACAGGCTCGGACCGGTACTAGTCTCATACGATTCATCTCCGGTGAAGCAACTTCCTCGCCTTAGTACACCAGCCCATGAGAGTCACGTGATATGCATGCGGGACCGTGTCCAAAGAGGCATGCACAATGGTAGGCCCGGAAGCCCACCATCAATGTCACGCTATCTCATGCAACCTTGCCGCGGAATGTTTCGACTGCATCACTGCTGACTGGAGGGCGATGCCTCGGATCCAAAACCATAGAAAGCCATGCGATTGTCCAATCACGTCATCTTGCCTCCTCCGACCGGAGGCGTGCGCTGCTCTCGCTGTGCCGCGGCGAGGCCTCCGTGGGCCCTTCGAAGGACGTCACCAGAGACTGAAGCCCAGGCCTCTTCACGGCATTCGAGACGCACGCCCCGGCATTGGCCATCGGAGATCCAACCCCGCGCGGAACGCAGGGCACGCTAGCCTTATTTGACAGTGCTTGTCCAAAGTTCGGTATGCGGAGGCGATCGGGCACTGAGCCCCATGGGGTGTTTGTCGGACACTCTGGTACAGGATGCACCGAGTCGCACGAAGCCATGCGCTCAGATGCTGCTGCCCCATGGGGTGTGCACACGCCGGGTGCCCGGTTCAGACTTAGATGCTTTCAGCCATTGACAATATCCGCCATGTGTAGACTAGCAAGCCCCGGCCGCTCAGCCGACCACAGAAACCAGAGGCATGGCACGAGGGTTCCTCTCGTACTACCACGCGCTGCCGTCGTCAAACCCAATCATCACAAGTGTGAGGCAATCGCGAAGGATCGCCGTCGAGAAGCAAACCGTGCTCATCGGGAGTTCTGAAGACAGAATAGCGGCCGTTGCAGGAGGGTAAAACCAACCTGTCTCACGACGGTCTAAACCCAGCTCACGTTCCTTGTTGGTGGGTGAACAATCCAACTCTTCTACTCGGCTGCAGGTGAGAAGCTAGGAAGAGCCGACATGGAAGGATCAAAAAGCAACGTCGCTTCGAACGCTTGGCTGCCACAAGCCAGTTATCCCTGTGGTAATTTTTATGACACCTCTGGCTTGAATATCCGGAACTCGCGTGCTTGACCAAAGGATCGCAAGGCCACGCTTGCACATTGTGGACTCTTACTGAAAGTGACTGCATCAGCAGTGCCTTTGACCTGCTCCTCTGTGAGGGGTTTCCGTCCCGCCTGAGCAGTGCTTCGGGACACCTGCGTTGTCCTGTAACAGGTGTGCCGCCCCAGCCAAACTCCCCATCTGAGCAGTGTCCCGAAGCTGCGGCGAACAAAGCACCTGGGTCGCACACGGGCCCGAGGGCCCGGAACTGTGCTTGGCACACGAAGCGGTGAGGCCGTGAGGCACGACGCAAGGGACGTGCCTCTAGGTCGGGCACCAAGAGGTGCCAGCGGCTGCCGTACCCGAATCATCCGATTAGTAAAGCGGCTGTGGAGGTAGTGGTATTTCATTGCAAGCTTGCGCGTAGCAGCGCAGAGCCTCATCCAGAAGGAAGAGCCGACAGTCGAGAAGGCCGCGAAGGCCATGATCAATGCCATGAATTGGCGCGCACTTCCCACCTGTGCTACACCCTCCATGCTGCTGCACTCTGTCAGATTAGAGTCAAACTCAACAGGGTCTTCTTTCCCCGCTGGAACACCCAAGCCCGTTCCCTTGGGGGTTGGTTCACCAACCGGCATCTAGGGACAGCAGGAATCTCGTTGATCCATTCATGCGCGTCAATAATCAGTCGGCGACGCATTGGGCTACCTTAAGAGAGTCATAGTTACTCCCGCCGTTTACCCGCGCTTGGCTAAATCTCTTTGCATTGACAATCAGAGCACTGGGCAGAAGTCACCTCGCGGAACCAGCCAGCAGGTCCCATCGCAAAGCTGTGTTTCAATTAAACAGTCAGATTCCCCTGCGTAGTACACAGTTCCGAGTAGACCACACGTGGGTGCCACGGATGGGGCCGACGTCTCAGGTCGGCCATCTCCCTGCCCACGGGAACTGAAGCCAGGCCGCACCGGAAGGCACAGCCTCTCTTCTTTGCACACCCAAAGCTCCGTGCCTCCACCCAAGAGCCGCGGTGGGGCGTGCTTGGCCGTTCCGAGGCACAAGGATCACGCCCGCTGGAGAAGCGGCCTTCGGCTGAGGTGGGGCCTGGACGCCCACGGCCAGAGGACGGCTGGGAAGCCAGCCCTAGCACAGGACAACCAAGCCCCGGAGGGGTCCGTGCAATCCCGACGGGCAGGCCTGACACCCTGGCCCTTGGAGCCCCCGCATCTTCCGAAGGTACACAACCAGTTTGCCGATTTCCCTTAGCTGCATTTGCACTGTTGACCAGCGGCGTCTAGCCGAAGAGACCAGCTGCGGTGATTCGGTACGGAGCCATTCCAATCGGATCAGAGCCCCCAGATGGGGGCTTGTCCCGGTTTGGTCAACAAGGGTTCACGCTTTGTTGCACAACTTCGCAGAGCGTTCCATGGAGTCGATGGCCACCAAAGGCATGGCGCATTCCGGGTCGGCCGAGGCCAAACCCTCAGAGCAGGGCACGCGTAAGTCCAATGGTACCAATGCACCACCATCTTGCCAAGCAGAGAGCTATGTCGCCATGCAGCATGTCAGTGGATAGCCCACACACTCCAGCTGTCAGATGGAAAAGGCAACTCCACAGGGGCGCCACCGAGACGCGGCCCCGCAGCACCGGACTTGAGAACACCAGCGTTGCCACTGGCCCTTCCCAGCAATCTCTCCGAGAAAGCGTTCTGAGTATCATCAGCCAAGACCCTGGTACCAGCGTGTCGGAATATTAGATTCGTCTGCCTGTTCGCCACTCCTGCAAGGCACAGCCCTGGCACCGAGCTTCACCCGAAGGGCACAGCGCCGCGCACCCCATGGCACCCAGTGGGGGACCAGCACGGCGCCAGCCGCGGGACGGGCGACCCGGAGCCAGAGGCCCCGGACTTTGCAGCCTTTGCCGTATCCGTGAGCATTGCCATCTGGCTTACAATCGACTGACCCATATTCAACGGCTGTTGGTATGGAAGCCTGCTCCACTCCAGTCCTCAACCACTCAGGCCAGCAGCAGGCCTCTGCAAGAGAGAGCCTGCATGAGCCACCAGAAAGAATACTCGCTACTGCAACCAAGATCTGCACCAAGGGATACTTCCCTCCGGGTCACCCCGGAGCCAGCACCGCGAACCCTTGCGTCTCGCCTACGCACTGCTGCACCTGCCCTGCTGCCACAGTAGCGGCGCGGTGTAAGTCAAACAACGCCTCTGGCTTGAGCATCATCCATTTTCGAAGCTGCCCGCTTCGGCAGGTGGGTTGTTACACACTCCTAAGCGGATTCCAACCTTCATCGCCACCGCCCTGCTATCTCTAGCGGACAACGTCCTTTGTGGATTCTATGTATGAGCCAGCACTTGAACCCTGCAACCGCGCTCTCGGATCATCCCGCATCGCCAGCACTGCGTACCAGTAATGGCCCACGTGGGGCTGCACACTGTTCCGGGTTGGGCCCCAGCGGCCTCAGCGGATGCCCGGGCAGAATGCCCCACCCCGCTGAGGCCAGAAGGCTGCCACCATCTCTCAAACACACTCAGGCACAGCGGACTGCGTTGGGCACGCCGTCGGCCAGGGATGGCCTTTGACGCGCCACACACAGACGCCGGATGCAGAGAAGTGTGCCTCCGATGCTTGCCCATTCACATTTTGAGAATAGGTTGAGGACTGATAGACTCCCCAGAATGCCTCTCATGCATTGCTTTACCGGACAAAAGCCGCATCACGATCGACGAATTCGGACACACTCCCAGCCCCAGCTATCGTGAGGGAAAGTTGGGCGGAAACCAGCTACTAGATGGTTCGATTGGCCTTTCACCCCTATGCCCCGCTCAGACAACACGATTTGCACGTCACGATTGCGACCGGCCTCCACCGCAGTTTCCCACGGCTTCGCCGTAGCCAGGTATAGTTCACCATCTTTCGGGTCCCATGGAGGACACCTCGCACTCAGAACCAGTGTCCATTGGATTCAGGCTCGGCAGCTCTTGCATCAGATCGGTTTGCCATTGCACGCCATGGAGAAACATGCGGCACGCAGCACCATAGATCCCGCATGGATCCAAGAGGCAGCACCGTGGCGCAGAGTCCCCAGAGGCATGGCCACACGCTCTTCAGAGACCCCAAAGGCGCGGTGAAACACAGTAGCACCGCAGAGAGAGTGGTCCGTTCGCTTTAACCAGGCAACGTTCGGGAGAATTGGCAGCTGCGGCCACTGCTGCATGCCACGCCTTGGGTCGGGTCGCGGAGGCCAAACCCGGCCAAGGCGGCGGCACAGCGGGCCCCGCCACCAGCTGCTCCGTACCAGCTTTGACTACACGCACAGCATTGCCTGCGGCCTCCGATAGACTCCTTGGTCCGTGTTTCAAGACGGGCAGGGGATGTCCCTGCCTTGCCAAGCCACTCTTGACACCTTTGCACCACTGTGCACCAACCGGGGTACCGAGAGCCGGGATGAGAGACCTGGAGGGCCTGCACACCACTAGCTCTCCCACTGATTGCACCCGGCGCGGTTGGTAGGCACATGCATCCGGTGCACCACACAGGGGCACACCGGACACACACAGGGCCATTCTGCCTTGCCACATTTGCCCTCTCGAAGGATGATGCTCTGTGACATGGGTTACAGCTCCGGGCGGGACAGCAGAGCACCAAAGAGCAAAGCCAAGCCCGGAAGCCATCCAGAATCCCAGCCAATGAAGCCTCTTCTCCGTTGG
>CAXIWF010000634.1:0-48197 GCA_964036045.1 Eutreptiella sp. 'Long Island Sound 2002' | reverse complement strand
ACAGCAATCCCCAGTGCGAAGGCGGCATGCCCGGGAGCTTCGAGCTCCGCGAGGACATGGGGGAGGACCGCCTGCGGGCAGTGGAGGAGTGGCTGCGGGCGGAAGGGTACGAGTACCGCTTCCGCCGCAAGCGCTGGAGGACGTGGACCCGGCCGGACAGGCCCGGCGAAGGGCTGCGCCCCGACGGGATTGAGGAGGACGAGGACCCCAACGCCTACCCGTTGGGCGCCTCGATCAACGTCTCCTTGTGGGACGTGATCGAGAAGAACTTCCCGGAACCGGGGAGCGAGCGCAGGCTGCAGGGCAGCAGCAGCGCGTCTCCGGGGAAGGAGAAGCGGTCCGCCGGGGACAAGAAGAGGGACCGGAGGTGGCGGGAGTACCAGGAGTCCCTGGCCGCCGAAGCCGCCCAAGGCGCCAAGGGCGGAACCCCAGCCCCCAGTCCCCAACGGGCCAATGGTGGTCACCACCCCGGCTCCACCACCCTTGGCGACTACATCCAAGTCGCCAAGCAGACCCAGGCCAAGCCCCGTCCGCTGCTCCTGAGGGCCCGGCAGGCCCCAGCAGGCCCCAGCAGCGACGTGGAGTCGGCCCACCGCGGGAGGATGCCGGCCGACCAGGCCAGCTCCAGCAGCAGCGTCGCTCCTGAAAGGGACGTGGCGCGCGCCTGTGAGCGCGCCTGTGGGGTGCCCTGCAACCGTCGGGTTGCCCGGCAACGGGCCAGGCAGTACAGCGCTGCCGTGGAGGGCGCCGCCGGCATCGCCCAGGAGGAGGCTGCGGAGTGGGCGCATGGCATGGCCATCCACGCCCAGACCGTGGCGGCCATTGCGGCCGGACTCACGGCCGTAGCCGCCCATGGGGCAGCGACTGCCCAGGTCAACGGTGAGTTGGCGGCAGCCGACGAGGAAGCCCGCCTGACGCAGGAGGCCATTGCCTGCAAGGAGGCCGAGGTGAAGGCGCTGGAAGAGGCGCTTACCAAAGAGAGGGCAAAGAAGGAGGCGGAGGAAAGGGCCCACGCCGAAGCGACGGCTAAGGCCCAGGAGGACGCCGCCAAGTAGGAAGCCATCGAGGCCGCGCGACGGCAGGTCGCTGAGGAAAAGGCCAAGACGGAGGCGGAGCTGGCAGCGTTGGAAGCGCAGAAGGCGCGGCTGCAGCAGGCCCGGGAAGCCGAGGCGGCTCGTGCTCGGGAGGAAGACGAAGCGCCAGCTGCCGCAGCCACCGCCGCCGCAATGGAGGAGGCAGAGGCCAAACTCCGCCGCGAGACTCCCCCGGGAGCATCACGAGTAGAGACCCTTCGAAAGCTTTTCGAAGGGGACGCCTCCTCCCGGATGGCGCTGGATGAGGCCGACACGGGCAGCAGTGGGAGCAGTGGCACCAGCGCCCGTCGACGGAGGAAGGGCAAGGGGAAGACCCCCGAGAGGCCGCGGAGGCCAGCGGGTGGGCACCCCCACGACAGTGACCCCTTCTTCACCGCCAGTGACGGGGATGAACGAGGCCGTCGACATCGCCAAGTGGTGGCTTGGACGGGCGGAGGCGGCGGAGACGTCCCCATGGAACCGGAAGGTGAGGATGAGGATCTCCCTCCTCCCTACCGGAGCTCGGAGTCCTCCGAGACCGAGACGCCCAGGTGGGGCGACATGGGCGAGGATGACGACATGGACTTCTACATCACGAGGAAGCGCCCATCCTCGGACCCACCGAGGCGACCCGGCGGAGACCCACCGGGACCCCCTGGCGGAGGACCATCAGGACCCCCTGGAGGACGCCCACCGAGTGGACCCCCTGGAGGAGGACCACCGGGCCGGGGAGGACCCCCTGGACCGGGCAGACCCGGCGGAGGCCCTCCTGGAGGACCCCCTGGGGACCCCGACGACCCACCAGGGAACGGCGACCCGGATACCACCTGGCGGTGGATTGTCTACCTCCGCAGGAGGGTCTTTTTCCTCGAGTGCCAGGTAGACACGGGCAAGGTCGAGATGGCTCGCATCTCCGGGGTCGCCGCGCGCGCGCAGAAGGAGCTGGACATCGCCAGGGCCGAGACCAAGTCGCTGACCAACGTCGTCAGCGGCCTGCAGGAGAGGCTGGATGCGCTGGAAGCCCGTGGGAGCGTCGGCAGCGACCACCCACCCCTGGAGTCTGGCTCGTCGGACGACGGCTGGGGACCCGGACCAGGTCCAGGCAGACCCCACGCCCCCGGCGGAGCCCCCAGGAGTCGCCCCAGCGCCAGTGCCCCCTCTCTCACCGCCCCCTCTCACCGCAGCGCGGGCCGCCGCAACGAGCGCGTGCCGCCCGGCAGTGGCAGTGAGGAATGGCGTGATGAGTGGCTCAGCGCGGAGTACCGCAACCGCTGTGCTCCACCGCGGACGCCTGTACGCCCCCAACGCCCGGCACCAGCCCCGGTGCCAATCCCAACGGCTGGAGGACGTTATGGTGGACTCAGGGACGAGGTCCCCAGAGGAGACGTGGAGTGGGATGTCGGCGAAGGTGAGGACCTGGACCTGGACCTGGAGGAGTTCGACATCAGCCCGCCGCGTGGTGTACGACGGGAGGCCGCTGAACGCAGCCGCCGGCGCCGTGATGAGGATGCGTACATGGATGCAGTACGGCGTGAACATTTTGGTTCAGCGTACGTGGAGGAACCGCGGCGTAGCCACAGGGGTTCCATGGAGGAGATGGACGTGGCAGCCGTGGGAGTCCGTGGGCGAGGCCGATGGGAACCTCGGTCGACCTCGCGGCCGGCGTTCATGGTCTCTAAGGCCGCGTATGCCGCCGTGTGGGAAGACTTGAAGGACATCAAGCCCCCCATGTACGACGGCAACCCCCTCAACCTCGACCGCTTCTTGGAGAAGCTGGACGATTGGGGGCTGACCGTCACTGAAGACCTGCCTCCCGCTGATGCGGAGAAGTATGTCTTCAAACGGTTCAGGTACCGCCTGCCGGAAGTGCTCGGAGAGCTATACTTCATGGCGACCAAGGAGGGGAAAATCAAGACCCTCAAGGAAGCCAAGAAGTGGCTCAACGAGCAGGAGCGGGTGGACGCTCCGCAGGTGGCGGCCAAGCCGCTGGAAGTCCATCAAGCTTGAGCATGATGGACGGGAGATCCGCCTACGAGAGTGGCGCGACTTCCGAGGGAAATACACCCTCTTCCGCCGCAACGTGGAGGATTGGAACGAGGGTGACGAGCAGGCTCGCCTGCTCTCCATGCTGCCGGAAGCATGGATCAAGAGGGTCACCAAGGAGGAATCCAAGCGGGCCAAGTCCAACCACACGGTCAAGATGATGCTCCCCAAAGAGTATCATACGAACGTGGTGGCTTGGGCGAAGAAGAACGTGGCCCGGGATGTCAAACGGCACTCCCTGCGGAACGCTCTTCTCATCACCGTCTCGGGCGATCGCGAGAAGACCGCGATGTGGCGCCTTGACGAGTGTGAGTTGAGCGGCCAGACCATCCGTCTGCAGCCCATCCCGGCGCGGATGAGCTGCGACGAGATCCTGGAGTGGGTTGGCGAGGAAGTACTCAAGGAGTACCGAAACCTCCACCACACCCGCGGGTTGAGGCCCGGCGACCGCGACGTCAACTACGTTGGCGAGGGACCTGGCGGGGAAGCTGCCATGGACCCAGCGGGAGCCGGCGGCGATGAGACTCTCGTCGACGATGACGACGACGATGAGCCCGCCGAAGTGGCCGTGTGTGCCTTCGTGGCCAAGAACCTGAACGCGGGGAGCAAGCCGGGAAACTGGAAGCCCCTGCAGCAAGGTTGGAGGAAGCAGGAGAAGAGGGACCCTCGCCGTATTGGCGACCCTCCGCTGTCCTTTGGGGAGTTCATACGAGCTCACCCTCAGGGCTGTTTCGTGTGTTATGGGAGGAAGCGAGGCTTCAACCATGACCACCGAACATGCCCCATCCACAAGGCCGACACGGACGCTTACAAGAAGGCGCACGGGTCGAAGAAGCGTGCGCCCGCGGGTATCCGGGAAGCCAAGATGGAGGTGGACAAGGACGAGCTGGCCAAGCTGATGTCGTCGGTTGGGACCGAATTGGCCAAGGAGATCCAGGAGATCAAGCGGAACTGGGTCCCCAGATCGGACAACAAGAACAAGGAGAACAACCAGAATGACCAGAACAAGGACAAGGACAAGAACAAGGGTAAGAAAGGGGGAAGGAAGAAGGGCATCAACGACGTTGAGGCCGAGGAGAACACCCCCTCTTCCACAACCGACGCCCCCTAGCGGAGCCCCTGCAGCCAAGGGCCCCAGCTAGGGCGGTCGCAAAATGGTGACGTGGGAAGCGCCGAACCATCCCAGTCGGGAGTCGATAAACACAAGGGGACTGCCGCGGGCGGAAGGCCCGGTCCGGCGCCCAGTCGCGGAGGCGGGGTGAGGGCAAGTGAAGGCACGAACCCTTGCACCCGTCCGTCCTTCGCGACCAAGAATGTGTTTGATGTACTACAGGATCTATCCGAGAGTATCGGAGGATCACCCGGACCGCAGCTGGATGCTGCAGATGGGCAGCCTGAGCCCATTGTCCACGACCTGCACCAGTCGCTTGTTGAGCTTCTGGAACGGCCGGAGATCCTGAGTTTGCACGCCGTGCGCCGTGTCTGTCGCGAACGGCAGTTGCATCTTAAGGTCCGTGCCCTATGCGGGGAAGTGGAGAAGGTTTTCGACGTATTGGTCGACACGGGAGCTCAAGTCAGCTTGGTCAAGGCTGGCCCACTTCCACCAGAGTGTCTGACCGACAGTCGGAAGCCTGTCAGGCTGAAGGTGGCGAACGGCCAGTACATGGTGGGAGGCACGAAGGAAGCGGCCATCGGGCTGCAGTTCGTGAACCATCGTGAGCTGAGTCGCCCAGACCTCGGCAAGGAAATCCTCCTGCACGGTCGCTTCTACGAGGCCGAGATGGACTGGGACATGATCGTTGGGTACGACTTCATGATGGAGACGGACTCCGGCGTTCTCCCGGCCCAGGCCTCCATGACCCTGTACCAGGACGACCAGCTCTCGTGGCTTTCGTCACCTGAGCACCATGTGGAATGCCAATGGATCCACCCCGAACGCAATCAGCTCGAAGTGGCCGCGCTGGACACTGAGCCCACTGGGCCAGCAAACCAGGAGTACGGCGTAAGGCCGGAAGTGGCGAACCGAGTGGTCGCGGACCTGGGAGCGTCGGATCTGGCCCTGGATGCGTTCTCTTCAGGAACCTCCGCCCATCTTCGGGTATGTGAGAAGTACTGGAGCGCCCAGGACTCCGCGTGGAAGAAGCACTGGGGTCCGCATCAAGGATTGATGTGGATCCATTGCCCCCGTTGGGACATTCCAAGAGCGATAGCGAAGATTCGCAAGGACCGCTCCAAGGCAGTGCTGGTTGTTCCTATGGGATGCACCGAGGAGGAGAGTACCCGACATTGGGTAGCCTCATTGACCAACATGACCTTAAACAAGGTCGTCCTACCGGCTGGTGAGACTGTCTATCAGGACGCTAAGGGACAGCCCATGCCACCCCAGAGATGGCCAACGGAATTCCACTATGTGGATGGGGGCCTTGATCAGGCCGACACCACGGACTTCGTGTGTGTCAACCGTATCATAGCAGAGCCCTGGCGGCAATGCTTTGCGGTTCCCCCTGTTGACATCGAAGAATCGGATTCGGAAGACCCCCTCACTGAAGAGGAGTGGGATCTGGTTCAGGGGTATATGGATCAGCCCTTTCACGACTGGGGAAACCAGCGTGGGGGCAAAGGCCAGGACAAAGCCTGGTGGGAAGTGGACTCAATCGTCTCCGGTTCCTATGACGGGAATACCTTCGTACAGAGGGTGCTGGATCACATGTCCAGCCAAGACGAGCCGCCTGGCGGTAACCCACCCACCTACGGCGATCTGTTCCGAGGCAAGACCAGAGAGGGCCTTTTGGGCCACCTGGGAAGACCACCTGAGCCGAAACCGAGCGGGGTCGCTACCCCTCAAGTAAGCTCCGTGGTTCAAGTGCCCGGAAAAGCCAAGGCGGAGTCCGATGACTGCCCCAAGATCCAGGCATTGAGGGCCAGGCTGAAGAGAAAGTATGGTGATACTTTCTTCAGCGGTAAGCCTGTGTTTCCCCCACCGGTGCGTGGACCGTATGGCGAGGCCAAGATACGACTGAAGCAGGACCCCCGTGTGTATCGACACCGGGAGTTTGCCCTGAGGGGCAAGAGGAAAGAGGCCATGGAGAAGATCCTCCGTGACTTCATCCAGAGAGGCTGGCTTGATCCGTGCCACTCCGAGTGGGCCTCTCCCTGCTTCGTCGTCCCCAAGAAGGTTGCCGGTGAGTGGCGGCTCGTGGTCGACTACCGCGGCCTGAACGCCCAAACGCAGCACGACAGCTATACGCTGCCCCTCATTGAGGATATGCTGCAAAAACAACACCGGCGGAGGATCTTCACGGTGATTGACCTGAAACATGGTTATCATCAGATGCCTCTCGCCGAGGAGTCCCGTGCCTGCACAGCCATGAGCACCCCTCTTGGACCTCTCCAGTGGAAGGTGATGCCTATGGGCGTTACCAACGGCAATGCGGCTTTTCAGCGGATGCTGGAGAACCTGCTTGAGCCGATGCGCGACTGTGCGGACCCCTTCGTGGACGACGTGATCATCGCGTCCGGGGACCCCAGCATGAGCTACGAGGAGCTCCTGGAGGCGCACGAGAGGGACGTCACTCGAGTGCTGGACCTTCTGGTTCGGCACAAAATCACGGGCAGCAGTGACAAGGCCACCATTGCGGTAAGCGAGGTGGTCTTCGCTGGCCACGTAGTCGGGAACGGGCAGCGAAAGCCCATACCGGGCAAGGTGGCTGCGATTGAGCACTGGAAAAAGCCCAAAACGGTCTCTGAGCTACGGGCGTATCTGGGGTTCTGCAATTACTACTCGGGGTATATCAAGATGTATGCCGAGTATGCAGCCCCCATGACGACCATGCTCAAGGGCAACCGAGAGGAGACCAAGAAGGGGCCCAAGAAGGCTCTGGTCTGGACTGAAGAGTCTGACCGTGCCTTTGAGGGAATGAAGCAGGCGCTGCTATCCGCAGTGGGTCTGCACCTCGTGGATCCCGACCGAGGGTTCGTCCTGCGCACCGACGCTTCCGACTACGCCATTGGCGCTGTGTTGGAGCAAGTGCTTGACGACGGGAGGCACGTGCCCGTGGCCTTCTGGAGCCGAGTCCTGGCGGAAGGCCAGAGACGGACGTGGACGCTCCGTGAAAGGGAGGCGTATGCCATCGTCATGGCTCTCAGAAAATGGGCTGGGTACATAGCCCTCCATCCCGTCACCGTCTGCACCGACCATCAGAGTCTGCAGTCGTGGCACAAGGAACACGTGGACACCCCCTCAGGTCCCGCCTCCCGACGGGCAAGATGGCATGAGACCTTGGCCAAGTTCGACCTTACGGTTGTTTATATTCCTGGAAAGGATAACACCGTGGCGGACTGTCTCAGTAGGTGGGCCTATCCCGCCAGCAAGGGCATGCAGGACATCTCTGCCCATGGCGATGAGGCTGAGACCGCTGAAGCGAAGAGGATCATTGAAATGGAGCGCCTGATGGAGGAGGAGGATGTTAAATGCTTCGTCGTCATGGCTGCGGATGCCCCCCTCGCAACGAGGGTGAGCAGAGCGGTCAGAGTACTCGCCCCTGAGGGAGCCGAGTCCGACAAGCACCTCTTCCCGGAGTCTTGCCTCCAGGACGACTGGACCGACGACTACGCCAAGTCTGAGGCCTTTGCGGCCGAGTATAGGGCTGTGACCGACCCTGACGACGGGCAGAAGTGGCCAAAGGGGCTGACTGAGGAAGATGGCAAGCTCTACCGGAATGGTAAGCTGCTAGTACCAGAGTCCCGGGTGCTCGAGCTGTGTGAAGCTTGGCACCACCACATGCTGCACCCAGGGGTCAAGAAGCAAGCTCTTGACATGCAGAGTCGGTTCGAGATCGACCATATCGTTCTCTACACCGCCATCAAGAAGGTCAGGAAGGGTTGCTCGGTCTGTCAGGCCTGCAATCCCAACAACCGGAACGTCAAGGGGGAACCCCAATGGACCCCGGTTCCTGACCAGCCCATGGAGAGCGTGGCCATGGACGTCTTCTCCATGCCCGAAGTGCACATTGGCAAGGAGACCTTTGACTGTGTGGTTCTCTGTGTGGACCGCCACAGCGGCTACGTTGTAGCCGTTCCGGCACGCAAAAAGGGGTTGCTTGCCAGAAAAGTGGCAGTCATGATGATTCGTCATTGGCTGACCGTCTTTGACATCCCCCGCACCATTTGCAGTGACCGAGGGCCCCAGTTTACTGGTGGCTGGTTCAAGGCCATGTGTTCCCTCATGGGAATACGTCATGCCAAGAGCGTCGCCTATCTCAGCCGGTCTAACGGCTGTGCTGAAGTGGCTGGACGGCAGCTGTTCGAGAAGCTGCGCAAGATCCACATCACCAATCAACGTCGGAACTGGTTTGAGGAGATGTGGCCTGCTCTGAAGGCCCATCATGACACCCCCACTCCGGGCGGTTTGTCCCCTCAGCAGATTCTGTTCGGCAGGGACCCCCTGGGTAGGGGAGTTCCCTTGTCTGGTGATGGCATGGCTATGGATGCCAAGGAGTTCTTCGCGCGGCAAGAGCAAACGGCGCGGGACATCCGCCAGCAGCTTGAGAAGGAGCATGCTGAGCGTCAGAAGTCCGCCCCGAGCTCGACAGCGCAGAAGTTCAGGGTTGGAGACCCGGTGTGGGTGATCAGACCCCGCCCCATGGGCACCCACCGCACCAAGACCTGGTTCACACCCGGCGAGGTGGTCCACAGGATTGGTGAGGACACCTACCGCATCAAGGTGGGTCACGGACAGTTCCGGGAGCGCCACGAGAGTGAACTCCGTGTGCGGGAACCCGACCTCCGTGGCCAGCATGTGCCCCTGAGCTATGCCGCACATGAGGCCGATTCGGACGACGACTATGCTGAGCAGGACGACTATACTGTCGAGAAGATCCTGGCTCAGCGTCCGAAAGCCTCAGCACCTGGAGGTCTGGAGTTCAAGGTTCGTTGGCGAGGCTATGGGCCGTCCCACGACACCTGGGAACCCGTCTCCTCGTTCGTGCCGCGGGTCAATACTCCCTTCATGGAGTACATCCGCAAGCACAAGACCAAGATCCACGTTTCGGACTTGGCAGCACTCACCCGGGCGATTGCAGCCAGGGATGCCTGATCAGCGCCCTGAGCTCTCCCCTGATGTGCTTTGAGGCGCTTGTGGGGCCGACGAATCGTCCCTTACTTGCTTGCTCTCTTCCATCTTTCGGTGACAGAGTGGCCATATACCCCCCCCTGCTGAATCCAGAGGAGGATGGCCCCTCTCTTCAATTCTATTCGTCACTCCCCCCCTGCTGAATCCTTGGGAAACCAGGTAGGGCGACTGACCTTCATAATTCTGAGCTCTTGGGGCCTTGAAGCCCATACGACGTTGCGCAACGGATGCCGCTGTCATCGGCATTGCGATTTTTGAGTGTGTGGTCTGGTTCCATGGCATTTGCGGAATCCAGACCAGTCGACGTGTGTCTCGAGACTATATATGGCCTGAACTCAGGCGTTTTCCTGTCCACCCTCCTGCATTGCCTTATCCTGACCGTGGCGTGGTTTGGCGCTCTGTCCAGAGCGTGTTTACACGCCTATTTACCCAGATTATTGCTTGTTTTTCTGCCCTCCAGGATATGTGCATCTGTATGTTAAGTGTCATCAGCCCATCGATGAGGGATGGACTGCTTTTCACCACGAATCGGGATACAGAGGCGCCTTGAGTCGCCGTGTACATATTCTTACAGCCTGGTCCAGCCTGGACCAGTACTTGATTACATGTTCTTCTGTTTGAGTGCCTGTGATACCGTGTTGCCCTATTCGCTGTGATGTGTGAAGATCCTGATGGCTCAGGCGGGAAGCCCAGTTGCCTGACTACACTCCCAGCGGTCCGCCACTGTCAGTCCCAGTGTGAGCCTACCGATTCGCAGACGCACTTGCATTCGGATGGCGGCCTCCGGTGCTCCTGACCTCGGTCAGTCTGCCTGGGAAACTGGTGGTTTGAGGAGTTGACGCCTCCGCCCACACTGCATGAGGACTCCCTCATGTATGGCCTTCGTGGCAGTAGGGCGAGGGAAAAGACGGCCTTGATGCCCGATCCCTTCAGGAGAACTCCCTTAAGATCTGGGGTTCTTAAGGAGTTCGACTATGGCACTCTGGACTCGCGTCGTATGGATATGGACATGGTGCGCCCGAGGAAGGACCCGTGGGGATTCTCCCCAGTCGGCGGGCCTTGGGAAGCTTGGGGTAGCCTGATGGATCTTTGTGGTCGCTCTCGACCTGTGGGACCACCTCGGTCGTCGTGTGTCGCCTATGTTGGCCGTGTATGCCACTGCCACTGTGGTTGTGACCGTAGCAGCCGGCACCCGGTGCGCCTGGTATGGGTTAACGGGTCCTTTGGATGCCGAACAATCGCCGCCAGGACCCGGGATTTGATACTTGATACTATACATGTGCTACGAGCTTATACAACGTCATACCTATCTTACTGTGACTTACTGAAGTGAGGATGTGACACCCCCCCCCCTTTCAGGAAGTGGTCCTGGGTACCCGCTGCCATGCGAGGGTGTTATCGAGCCCCCCCAGGGTTTGCTCTAAGGAGGGGGGTGAAGCGGTACCCAGAACCCCAGGGCTAGGTTACGGCATACAACCGGTCTCCGGTCCACTAACCCCATGTTAGGCCCGTTGACGCTCCATTCCGTACCGTAAAGTCCCGCATGGGCAACCGATGCACCGCCAGCGGAGATTTATGTATCAGAATATCAGGAATCAACAGGGTTTTACTTTCATATTGCTTCCGTCAATTTTTACGCTTCCGTTCTGATATTCACTGTTTTGACTGCTGGCGGTTGGATCGCGACTTTACCGTAACCGCCAGTTTAACTGTTTATAATGGAAATTTTAACGCAATCCGTCACGAAGGCTCCAAAGCCTTCAGGAACTGCATGGACGCTTCCGCAATTTTCATAATTAATACTCGCAACCTTAATCCGAATTTTTCAGGATGTCGAAATCGGATTTTCGACTTCGACATCCCCGCACCTGATTTGACCTCCTTCGAGTGGACCTGCGTGCTTCCCTATGCACAAATCAACTTCCCTTTTATCTTGCCCTCCATTTGTCTTAAAGATATGGGCAAAACAAAGTTGATTCGTGAGGCCACTTGTGAAGGTCATATCTCGTGCCGCTTGCGAGTATTGACGATAAGGAAACGTGGGATGTATTCACAATACTCCCGACGTAATTTGGGAAGCATTATATGCCTTGCGTTTCCACACGTGCGCGCTAGTGTAATGAATCATGGTCAAGAGGGTAGAGTTTGCGTTATAACTCTTTGGCCATGACATTGCGTGCGTTAAGATAACTTTCGAGTGTAGCGCGCAAGTGTTGGTGTTGCATAGGAACTCTCCTTGAGTCCCTATGAGCGATTGACTCAAAGTTATGCCCTTGGAGGGGCATGACATATCATGGTGGGAGCTACCTTTTTGGGCTATATGTGGTATGTGCCATGTGTTGTGTTGCGTGCCCATTTGGCGGGTCCATTACTCTAAGCCAAGCCCGCCAATGGACCACATATTGTGCAAGCCCCTTCTCCACACTCCCTACGATCAATTGCAAGCCTAACCTTCGTGAAGGGAAGCTTGTGTGGTGAACCCGAAGCGATGCGTTGGGAGCAAGGTGTGTACTTTGCAATTTTCCATATTTTCATGTGCCCACTTGGGAAGTAGCGCTCGTTACCTTTCAAGGCGCCCCAAGTGGAGCACATATGTGGGATCGAAGGTCATTGGTGTCAAGTCATTGTGTGTAGAAGGATTAAGTGATTGCACGATCCAAGCCGAAGATATTATAATATAATTATGCACCTTTCAAGGCACTTTTGTGTGTGCTTGTGCCAATTTTGCCATTTTTGGCCCGTCATGATGTCAAGTGGCGACCGTGTATTTCAACGTTGCGCTCAATTGACATCATGACCCAAGTAGGTTATGAGGGTACATACTTCGGTGCCCAACATATCTTGGACCCGGTGATTAACTCCTCTTAGGCTTGGCATACCGTGGCCGCCATGTTGGCGATTTGGGACTATCCCAAATCATGGGCTCACTTGGCGACCTTGCCATTCCCAATACCGGAGGAGTTGGGCGACGCCCAAAAGATATGTTGGACACATATGACTTGATACCAATCCTATGGCACACCCCGGTCCGAGTCGGGCATGTGCCTCATTTGCTCTAACCATGAGTGTGCGCATTTTTGGCCATTTTGAGCAATTTTCCACTTTTGCTGCCCGCCGTGCACCATGTTCTAACCTTCGTGCACGCCGGACGCTTGGACCAATGGACCACATATGACATGGGTGATATGGACATTGGTCCCCATGGTTCACACACCACGTGGGCGAAGCGGAGCAACCTTCGTTAAGGCGCTAGCCCAAAGTGAGTGTGGGCAATTTTGCCATTTTGGCATTTGTGGACCCAATTGGGATCGTCACCACGCCGAATAGCATGGAGATCTTTAAAAGCCAAGGGCATGGGAGTCTCTGTTGGACTCCCGGTGAATTGCGTATGGAATGGCGGATCCGATCTCCAAGCCGGCGTGGAGATATACTATTGGGAGCACACCGAATTTTGGCTCATTTCAAGCAGCCAAAATGACCCAATTTTGGGACCCCAATTTCCCCCTTCCGTGTGGTCAATTGGCGGCCCCATTTCTCTAAGCCCATAAGGAGCCCGGACCCAAATCCAGGTTGTACACTCAGATATAAGTCCTAGGTCCTGCCTCCTACCCTGGGAGCCATTGGCCTTACCTTGGCCGGGCGAGCCACGCGTGGGAATGACACCAATTTTGGTGATTTTGGCATCATGACCCCACTTGACTCATCCGTGTTGCCCTGATGCCGGGACCTCAGAGGGAACCAGGTTGGGTGAGGGCTCCAGAGAGTTTGTACTTTAGAGGCATAGGGTCAGTTGCCTCGTCCCTGCCTCTGGCGGGTCCGGACGAGTGGTCAATTTTAGAGATTTTTGAGTTAATTTCAGTTTGGGCTGAAACAGCCCATTTTCAGCTACCAACTCCTGGGTGATAATGGCGGGGCCATATCTCTGGCTCCGAGGGGAGTTGGGACCTGCCGTTAAGGGAGCATAGGGAGCTACTGTTGGTTGGCCTCGGGGCAGATTGATTCCCAGGAACTCGCCTGTGGCTGTGCGGGACACCCCTCCCATTGGCAGGGTTTCAGGGTCCGGACTGAGCAGGGCATGGGTTGTGTTTGAGCCCCCGCCCCTACCAGCCACTGAGAGGGTCGGACCTGGGATTGGGATATGAGTTGGGACTGAGTGTCTATTGTCCCTTGATGCCCTTACCCCAGTCCAGTCTTAACAGAAAAGTTTATAGTGTTTTCAGCACTGTGTTTTTGCTTCTCCTGCTGCTTGTTGTTGCTGTAGGGTGTCCTGCTGCTGGTTTTGGATGATGAAAAGCTTTTGTTTGTTGAAATACAGTAAAGCCAACTCAATCCAGGATAGCCGTAGCCAATAGTGTGCAAGGAGAAGGTAATTCAGGATCAAAGCATGAAGGGCTGCAGTGTAAACAGTGAAAGATGATGAGATATTCACAGAAACTGCAACTCAGGATACAAATGAATGCATATTCACAGAGATAGCTGAAATGTTTTGGGAAAAGAGTTAGAAAACTGCCTCAGGATCACTCTCTCTCCATAGTGCCATCTTAGGAGATGTGCACTCTTTGTTTTGGGTCCCATATGTGCTGAGGTGGCATGGTATGTGGCGATGAGGTCACTGCCATGTCACATGGGATCTTCCTACTTAGTTGGGATCTTCCTACTTAGTTAGGCTGACCAGGAATTGAACCCAGGACCTCTCAAAAAGAGGTGCCTAACCCCCTATGGTGCATACCACTAGGGCAGATAAGTATTCATGGAAAAACATAGATAAATTCATAGGCTCTACCTTAGGTATGTCAGTGCTCAGTCAACTCAGGAGAAGATGCTTTACTTCTGATTGAAAGGGGATTAAGGGGTCCACTCCATATCCTGATTGGGTGTTTGGTTCCATAGGTCAAAATGTGTTCTCACCACTTTTGGCTGGACCAATACTAAGATAAAAATGCATGGATGCTCAGTGCATCTCTAATACAACTAGAGTATGTCCCAAAGCAATGGAAAAGCACTTTTTTCTACTCCCCCCTTGTGCTGTGGTGGCCACCACTGTCGCATTTTAGGAAAAAGGGAATTTTTCTTGGCCTTTCCTTGGTTTCCACATCTACTTTAAAATACCTACAGTCTCCCTCACACTGAAAAATGGGCGCTCACCATGGCTGGCGTCCTTTTGCTGCTCTGATTGTACAGTGTCCTACAGAAGACTCAGCGCTCTTGGCGCTGCCGAAGCTCCTGTGGCTTGGTTGGGTTAGATTGGGAGCATGCCAAACATGTGCATATGCATCCCTTCCTCCAAGACGCAGCGTCGACACAACCCAAACGCAAGACACATTATACACACTCGCATGGGTTCTCATAAACCTGCTGGCGACCTGTGACCTGTCTTAGGGCGTAGGGAGTCGAAAAGAAATTAATTTGCCCCTTGGTGGGGTCTTGGTTCTGCTCAGTCTCTCCAGGCACCTGCGTTTCGGCCCGAACACGGCCTACTCAGCGAGGCTGCGCGTGGGTATCTGCAGAGGCAGGAATGGGAGAATTATGGACGAATCCACGCAAAAACGAAGCGACGACACCAAAATCCGTCAAATGACGGCGCAGAATTTTTCTGAAACGACACACCTGAGCAGAATCCAATTGTGCATCTTCAGCACATTTTTATAGAAATTATAGTCATCTCTGGATTTTTTAAATCCAGAAATCCATACGTACAAAATGGCGGCGCGCAGGAGCGGCTCCTAGCGAAGCGCCGGAAAATGGAAAAATAATGGAATTATAAACGTATGTATCACGTAGTCTTGAAAATGACGAGACACACATTAATAAACAAACATACAGATTCCACCCACACTAATAGAAGCTTCAAAAATTCAAGAATTCGAAAATCAATTGAAAAGACTTCAATGAATCAGGTATAAACTACAGGTATGCTCGTCTTGCATGCCGCATACACATTGCTCGTCTCGTGTCTCCGTGAACGAGTCGTGTAGCAGCGTTAACAACGATAACCACGATAGGACGCGGTAGAGGGATTGATTAGTAAGATTGCAGATGATTAGCGGTCAGATCAGGGTGATTAGTCATACACACAAGTGCATAGCAACGTTCTTCGCGTGCGCCCCTTTCGTTTTCTCTCCTTGCTTCACTTCCCAGCGGTAGGTAAGGTAGGTACGCCCAGGCGGGGCCACCCCCTGGTGGAGTCAAGATTGTTGTGGAGATGGGCAGGTTTGCCCAACGTGATTGTGCATAGTCGTGCATGCACACACGCATTAAAGGGTAGGCCACGCGAAGTGCGCACGGTAAACCTTGTTTAGGCTACCCAGGGGCTCCTCGGTACGTTCTTTAAGAGAACCTGAGGAGTCCCTTAACGCTTGCTTGCTTGATAAGGGTAGCTGCTCCATGCAGCGTGTTTGCGGACAGCGTATTATAGGGCACACTGAGAAGGGTATAATACCTGGAGTGTGCCTTGGTTCCTCCGCCGCAAACGCCCTTTCATTTGCCTTTGTTTTACAGGTGGGCAGGTAGGGTGAGTGGTGCAGCAGCATGTTTTTATGCCCTGCTAAACAGGGGCGCAGATCACACAAACAAGTAACTCCGCTCCGCCTGTGGCTGAGCAGGGAGTCCGACTTCATCGACATCTGCGCCTTGCACACGCGAGCACTCCTTCCCTCCAAGCCCTTGCAGGGGAAACGCGTTGTGGCGTCCCCTGTGAGGCCACAGTTGCTTAACAGCGCTGTGTTCTCTTGTCACTTCACAGGTGGGTCGCTAGGACCCTCGAGAACTTCCTCTTCGCAACGCCAAGTAGAGTGTGCGTGTAGGAGTGGTAGTCCTGCGTGGGGGCTAGAGCCAGTTGCCCAGCGCTCGCCCACCAGGATGGTGCCACTGTAGGGTGTGTAGGACCTGTAGGGGGCGTGTCACTGTCCCACCCTTTTCCTGCAATTTTAGCTGGGTTGGTGGGCTGTGACAGTGGGTTAGGTTAGTGTTTTTGGCGGTATAGCAAACAGGCGTTTTGCATGCCTTCATAGCTTTTGGCCACCCCTCCCTGTAGTAGACAGGTAGGTAGGGAAAACAATACCTGGATTAACACTCTGGGTATTCCCCCAAGGTTTTGCGCCAGCACAGAAATTGGGCGCATAGGGGAGGGGAGACCCGGGGCGTACCCCGTGGCATCAATAAGCCAACCCTCCAGGTTCAGCAAGGGCGCAGACTTGGGTATAATTAGGACACCACTTCTGCGGCTTGCTCTCAGGACCTTAGGACTAGCACACTCACACATACGCTTTGGCAGGTAAGGGTAAGGTTCAGTCCCTAGCTTTATTCTTGGAGGCAAGCATCTCAGCGAGCCTCAACAACTCACCAAGGTTGTTCTGGGACAAGTAGTCAACCAGAACTGAGTTTAGGCGTCCCTCAGGTAGAACAAATGCAGAGAAGGGCTCCCAGGTGGCCTCTTCGACTCCAAACCCTTCCCAGAGGGTGAGGAAGCGCCAACCCTGGCGATAGCGGTGGCGTAGGACAGACTTCACCAGGTAGAAGCCCTCCTTAGCCATCTCCTCGGCGTTCATGTCGGGGAGTTCACCTTCAACTTCCATAGGGCTGGCAGCCCCTTGTAGGTCCAGAGCGGCGATTTCCTCGTCGTTCAGCTCCCACTCCTCCCCACAGAGGTCTTCAGGATCATGGTAGCGCTTCAGGTGTTGAGCGGCGCACACCAGGGTCCCCCCTAGACGGGGAGAACACCGCACGGTGATACGGTGTCCATCCACAGATAGGATCTTGTACGGCCCGAAGTATGGGTCATCGCTGGTAGAGCGTGGCCAGGCGGGTAGTCGACTGTGGTGCACCAGCACCCAGTCCCCTTCTTGGTAGGTGGCCGGTACACGGTGCTTGTTCTTCTTGTTCCACTGACGCTCCCTCACTCTCTGGAGCATAGCCTTGGCCTTGTCCACCTTCGCTTGTTGCTCTTGGACCCATTCACCCACAGAAGAATGGGTGTCCTCTGGATAGGGGGCATGTAGGAACCATGCCGGGCGCCCCATGAATAGCTCATGTGGCGAGTAGCCAGTAGCTGAACTCTCTTGGGAGTTCATCATCAAGGATATGACGGGGAGTAGTCTCACCCAGTCTCTGGTGCGTTCAGTTTTGCACCATATCCTGACGTTCTCCTTCAGGACACGAATCTGTCGCTCACATAGGGGGTTGCTCGTGTGAGAGTAGGGAATCCCCGTAGATACCTGGACATTGAGGGACCTCAGGACCCTCTTGTACCAGCCAGTATCTGAGCGTACTCGTACGTCCTTATCGGAGTTGATCTCCTTGGGCGCCCCATAGACACAAAACCACTCCTCCAGGAGTATCTTGATAGTCTCCTCTCCGGTATTGTGCTTGGTACATGGGAACACCCTGGTAAACCTGGTCAACCCACAGGTTACCACGAGGGCGAAGTCATAGCCCCCGAACTTCGGCATCTCCGTGTAGTCCACGTATAGAACACTGTTAGCACAGTGAGGGATGGGCAGGGTCGAGTAGAGACCTCTGTCCCTGATATCCCCTGGTTTACAGGACCTGCACGGGCACTTGTCCACGATAGGCAGGAGCGTCTTCCGCAGCTGGTCGTCAGTCCACGTAGTGTGGAACCACTGCTTGAACAGCCTCAGGGTACGGTCAGCACCCACATGACCACTGGACTCATGGGTCCACTTCAGCAGCGCTGGGACTCGGTCACTAGGCACCAGGATGCGGTCCTCGTGCCAGAGGTAGCTCTTGTCCCGCTTCCACTGGTCTTCGTTGACCAGGAGGGGTTCAAGGCGTTTCTCTAGGCGCCGGTAGATATCCCCAAACTCCTGTAGGTACTCCGATTGTTGGAGTCCATCCAGGGGGCGTATCATGGTCATGTTCAGGTCCAGGTGTACGTCCATACGGCTGAACGCTTCCTTAGCCAGCGCTTCAGACCGGGCACCAATCAGGGCGTCGAAGTTGTTGCGGCTGATGTAGTCGGCACACTCGTTCTTCACTCCCTGGATATGGTGCACCGTCAGCCGTAGTTGACTGAGGTAGGTCCACCAGCGACGTAGCTTGGCCTTCTCAGCTGGGGGGCCCTTCTGGAAACTGCGGACCGGTTCTTGGTCGCATAGCCAGACCACAGGGTTACTCCCCAACAGTCGTGCTTGTGAGGATAGCACCAGCATACCCGCGAGCAGTTCCTGCTCATAGGTAGAGTAGTTCCCCCTGGCCTGGTTCCACTTCCAGTTCCAGTGGCCCAGAGGTACTAGGACCCACTTGTCGTCAGGGTAGCTGTGCTTGAGGGTTCCATCTCGGTTGAGACCTTCCGTCCCCCATTGGGAAATGGCCGAGTCGAACTCCTCCTTCTCTAGTGCTTGCCACTGGAAGAACGTTCCACCACCGCCCACATTGCTGGCGTCGGTCACCAGGATAATCTCCCCTTGTGCCCTAGGCACGCCCAAGCACTTAGCGTTGGCTACCTTGTCTTTGAGCTCGTCAAACGCTTGTTGCTCTTGTGGGCCCCAGCGCCAAGTAGTACTCTTCTTGATCAAGTCAGTCAGTACCGCGCTGGTGTAGGTGAAGTTTTTGATGTGGCGGCGATAGAAGTTGCACGCCCCAATGAAACTGCGTACATCATGAAGTCCTTTCTTGGGGTCTTCGTGTCGTACCTTGGCATCCATCAGGGGTTTGGCCTTAGAGGCCGCTGGGGTCCACCACCCATAGCCAACGTCAAACCCCAGGTACTGCATGGTCTCCTGCATGAACTCACACTTCTCCAGCTTGAGTCGTGTGTGGTTCTCCTGGCAGACCGCAAAGAACTCACCCAAGAGGATTAGGTGATCCTCCTGGGTATTGGTCCCGAGGCATACATCGTCGATGTGAGCCTCCATCTGGGCCCCACGGGATATGAGCTCCTGCACCTTAGGTCTCCTTCGTAGGATGGACAAGATCTTGTTCATCAGCTCTTGGAACAGAGCGGGGGCGTTAGCCACGCCGAATGGCATGACTTTCCACTTGAATACCCTCCCCTGAGGGGTGATGAAGGCCAGTAGTTCCTGCGCGTTGGGCGTCAGGTCCACTTGCCA
Source organism: Eutreptiella sp. 'Long Island Sound 2002' (assembly GCA_964036045.1). Lineage (NCBI taxonomy): Eukaryota > Euglenozoa > Euglenophyceae > Eutreptiales > Eutreptiaceae > Eutreptiella > Eutreptiella sp. 'Long Island Sound 2002'. The sequence continues at coordinate 28,884 of CAXIWF010000634.1, read as the reverse complement.
GAATCCACTTCGCTTGTCCATCTTGGTCTTGTAGCGACAGGAGGCTATCTTCTCCAGGGTAGACTCCATATTGGGAATGGACCCTGAGTGGTTCAGCGTCTTCTTGTTCAGCTCTCCATAGTCCACTACCAGCCGTTTGGCTGTAGACCCAGGTTTAGCCACCAGGAAACAGGGGCTGCAGTGTAGGGGGTAGTCCCCATCCTTGTACTCCAGGACTAGGCCAGCGTCGATACATTCTTGTATCTGTCGCTCAATCTCGTCGGCCTGCTCTTTAGGAGCTGGATAGGGTCTCCTCCGGATCTTGTGACCCACGAACTCGGGTTTCAGCTTGAGGTCCATCTGTACAAGCTTGTCGCATGAGGCTGGAGGGGGTAGTTCTCCGAACACCTCCAGATAGGTCCTTATCAGCTTTTGTACCCGCGGGTCCAGTACCTTGATCTTGTCCTCCATATCCTCGTCGGAGTGTAAGTTGCTTGCCCCTTGGATAGAAGTCGGGAGGTGGTCCTCCACCGACTCTTCGCCCGCGGTAGCATCCTTCAGCCCTTGGTAGGCATACAGAAGGTCTTGCTCAACCATCTCCGGTGGACGATGGCAACATAGGCACGCTTTAGGGGGTTCACATACACATTCCTCCGAGAGGTCGTCCTCATCTGGGGTCCTCACATGGGCACCCCATACGCTCTTCATGAGCTTGAGATCTACCTCCCTTTGCCAGGTGGTGATCTTCTGTTCGAGGTCCTCCTTCAGTTGGGATAGGTCTCCCATACGTCCTTGCTTCAGTGGCCACGAGCTGCGGGTAGGCTTCGCGTAGCATAGCTTTTTCGCCACCAACTTCCTCTTGGAATCCACATACTCCCTGAGCCTGGATCGAGGGTCCAGCTCTTCGTCCACGGGGTCTTCCACCCTCATGGAGAGTAGGGGTTTTAGTGGGGCGACGTACTCGGCGTTCTCCACTTCTTCCACCGCAGTCTGCACGAAGAAGGCGTCGTGCTCAGTTTCGTCGTCTGAGTGGATAGAGCTAGGTAGCTCAGATAGTCCACACTCAGAGACTCCATCAGGAACAGGTACATGACAGGGAGAGTTGGGGGCGTTGGTGTCAGTCACGACGTACTCATCCCCTCCGGGTGTAGTTTCAACAGCATCTTGAGGTCGTAGACGATCCTTCAAGTCACCCAAGGCGAGTCCATCGCTTTCTCGTTGTATAGCCTGGACCAGAGTAGGGTCCAGGTCTTCCCAGGGGATGGTGGTAAGACTTCCGTCCACCACGCTGAGCATACTCCCCCATCCGGGCTTCCCAATGGGCGTCTTGCGTCCCAGAGGCACGTAGATGGCCTCATCAGGTAACCGCACAGAGCTGATAGTCAGCTTGTCAAGGAGGGTTCGCCAGTACTCGTTGCCCCCATGGGCTCCCCAATCGGGGGAACACAGGACCATACAGGTACGTTCCAAGGCCACCTTGGTCAGCACCTTCCCCAGTTCACTGAATCTGGGGTTCCCGTAAGCCATCCCGAAAGAGGGCCAGTAAAATTTGTAGCTGCAGTTCTTCCCCTTGCTGCAGTATAGGTCCAGTACATGCTGCTTGTCGCTGGCGAACAGTTCCACACTTAGGTCTTCTCGAGAGTAACCCAACTCCTTCAGACCTTGGTTTAGGACTTCCCCTAATAGTTGATAGTCCTCAGTTTTGGAGGCCGCCATCATGTTCGAGGGCTCCTCCTTCGATAGTCTCAGGTAACTCGAGGTATGTTCCGACTGCTCCAGTGGCACAGACTCTCTGCCACTGCCGTGGTCCACGTACAGGAGGTAGGGCGCTTGCAGCGTCAGGGATTGTATCTGGGAGTGCTGCACGAAGAAGTCAGTACCCAGTACAAAGTCGAAGGCATCAGTGTCCATCACATAGAACCGATGGGCGATAGTCTTGGAGCCCATAGGTACCTCCACTTCGCAGTCCCCGCAGCTGTGCACCACATGTCCATCCCCCATCCGTATAGCGGCGGTGGTCATGGTGTTCTTCAGGCTCCCACAAGGTAAAATTTTCTTGGCCACTATCGATATTGTGGCTCCAGTATCCAGTACCCCCAGGTATTCACGTCCCCCTAGTCGGATACGTACCCAAAACACCAGGTCTTGGGTGCCACCAGAGCGTCCCCGTCAGAACTCCGCGGGACAGGTCACCTCGAACCCCTTGTTCCGCAATTTGCGGGCCATCCTCATGAAACGGCTTCTCTTCTTGGCGTTGCCGTCGTCACCACCTTCATGCTCACGCTTGGCTCCTTGTTCTTGCTGGGCCTGCGTCTGTGAGCGTGTGGTAGGTCCAGACTGCCCTCCAGAGGGCTCGGAGTTCCCCCCTGGATTAGGGTTGGGGTTACCTCCGTTCTTGTCCTTGTTCTTGTTGTCGTTCTGGCGATTAGCGCCTCCTCCTCGTCCGCCTTGACCCTTGTCTTGACCACCTTGACCACGTCCTTTCGACTTGCCCTTGCCGGAGTCGTTGCCTTTGGCCTTGCCTCCACCTTTGCCTGAGCTTTTGCCAGGATCTTCCCCCTTAAGCTTCGCCGATAGGCGTTGCTTATGGTAGCACTCGTCCTCATAGTGCTTCCGCCTACCGCAGAATGCACACGTGATGGTGCAGCGGTAATGATCCGGCATCTTCACCTTGGCGCCGGTGATCTTTTCCTGCTGCTTCCCCTGGACAACAAAGCAGTCTCGCTGCTCGCAGTCGGAGGCATGCTGCAGGTGGCCCTGTTCATCTCTGGCATCACACCAGAATAGCTCCTTCACGTTCTCCATTAGGCGGGCGTGGGCGTGTTTGGGGGTAGTCCCCTGCCCAGGTCGGGACCCTTGGTACCCTTTGCCTCCAGAACCTCCACCACCAGGACGGTAGTGGTTCAGGTGTTGGTCGCTCTCCTTCTCCAGCGCCATCTCCAGGAGCAGCACGCATAGATCCTCGTAGCGGAGGGATCTAGCCTTGCGCTCAGCCGTCAGACGGCACTCGTCCCATAGCTCACGGGGGAGCTTGGAGCACAACCAAAACAGCAGGTCGTCGCTGCTGTAGGAACCGGGCGTCAGTCGTCCAGCCCAGTGGTCCAGGTCCGCCAACAGCTCGGAGACCCTGCCGGGTTTGGGGTTGTTGGGCAGGACGGGCAGGTTCTGGATCTCGGCCCTGATGGAGAGGTCGGTCTCGTAGGTTGGGTACTGCCTCTCCAGGGCAACCAACACGTCGGCAAAGGTGGCGGAGTTGGTGACGATCTGCCTGACCTGCTTCTCCAGGTACTTCGTCTTGCAGCACTGCAGGAGCAGGTCGCACTTCACTCGCCCACTCGCGTGGGTTTGGCCGGTCAGTCGTAGGAACCGGCCAAAGTTCTCAGCGAACTCGCTGAGGTCCTTGCCTGTGAATTCAGGCAGGTTCACCACTATCTTGGAGGTGGCAATAGCCTTCGCCTCCTGAGCTCGGCGTCCTTCAGGGCGTCGGGTCTTCTTCTTCTTCTTCTTCTTCTTCTTCTTACCCTTGGAGTCCTCGGGGTCCTCAGGGTCTTCGTCATCCGATGGCGAAGAAGAAGTCATCGAAGGCGGCCCATCATCGGAGGGGTCTCCGCCTAGATCACTGGAGCCATAAGGCTCCACGTCCACCATAGCCCTTAGGGCTGTCAGCCCCAGCTGGTCCAGCTCGGCCCTCGTCGAGTTCGTCACGTGACTGTAGGGCGGCTGGGCTGTCCTCGGGACGAATGGGCTTCTTGGTACTGCTGCAGGAGTCGGCATCGGTCGGCTCCTCAGGCTCCCCAGGGTATTCGTCAACCCTGCCGCCAGGTGGTTAGCCTGTACTCGGTGGGGTGACATCCCCACTGTCGTAGGTGACGCATGGGACGGGATCATCAGGGGCTGCAGTTTCTCCCTGATCTCTTGCGTGAGGTCGCTCACGATTTTCGAAGTGGCTCCTTGGAGCACCTCGTTGATCTCCGACCGCGTCAGGGACCTGTTGGAGGATCTTCCCGATCCTCTACTCCTGCCTCCCAGAGACTCTGGTCCTCTCCTCAACCCACTCAGGGGTGCATACCCAGGTGTACACCCAGGAGCATACCCAGGAACTTCCATGTAGGTTCCCGTGGCGTGGAGTGGATGGGGATGGTCAGCCGCATACCAACGCGGCGCAGAGCTGGAAGCCACCGGCTCACTGGCAGTAGTTGCCTCAAGGAGCGCAGTGGTAGGTGGGCCCATGCCATAGGCGGGGTAGTGAGGCATGCCAGTAAAGCCTGTGCCCTCTGCCATAGGCTGGTTGGTTGTGGAAGTGGATGTAGCGGCGGCTGGGAGTGTGGTGGTTATGGGAGAGGGTGATGCATGGAGGCCAGAAGCGCTTGGTGCGCCTTCGAAGGTAGGGACATCCGTCGGGTCTTGCCCTTGCTCCTCTCCTTCGTCTGCTCCTTCTCCAGCATCCTTCTCGCTCTCGTTTCCTCTCTTCCTCTTCACAGGCTGAGGCTGAGAGACCATTTCCTTCACCGACAGGGCCCCAAAGGCCGTCTGGAGGCCATCCAAGGAGTCCTCCGCCGTATCCATTGGCCCATGTAAGGGCTCCACCGAAGGTACAGCGTCAGGCGCCGGCCTTGCCGGTGTCTCTGGCGCTGGCGCTGTGTTCACCTCGGCGTCCACTCTTCCTGGATCCATCTTAATCCACCCTTCTGCTTATGTTTGCCTGCTCGGAGCACTGGTTGTACGGCGCGGGGTCGCTGCCGGTGCACAGAGACAGGCTGCCTCTTGCTACCAGAAAAGTTTATAGTGTTTTCAGCACTGTGTTTTTGCTTCTCCTGCTGCTTGTTGTTGCTGTAGGGTGTCCTGCTGCTGGTTTTGGATGATGAAAAGCTTTTGTTTGTTGAAATACAGTAAAGCCAACTCAATCCAGGATAGCCCAAGCCAATAGTATGCAAGGAGAAGGTAATTCAGGATCAAAGCATGAAGGGCTGCAGTGTAAACAGTGAAAGATGATTAGATATTCACAGAAACTGCAACTCAGGATACAAATGAATGCATATTCACAGAGATAGCTGAAATGTTTTGGGAAAAGAGTTAGAAAACTGCCTCAGGATCACTCTCTCTCCATAGTGCCATCTTAGGAGATGTGCACTCTTTGTTTTGGGTCCCATATGTGCTGAGGTGGCATGGTATGTGGCGATGAGGTCACTGCCATGTCACATGGGATCTTCCTACTTAGTTGGGATCTTCCTACTTAGTTAGGCTGACCAGGAATTGAACCCAGGACCTCTCAAAAAGAGGTGCCTAACCCCCTATGGTGCATACCACTAGGGCAGATAAGTATTCATGGAAAAACATAGATAAATTCATAGGCTCTACCTTAGGTATGTCAGTGCTCAGTCAACTCAGGAAAAGATGCTTTACTTCTGATTGAAAGGGGATTAAGGGGTCCACTCCATATCCTGATTGGGTGTTTGGTTCCATAGGTCAAAATGTGTTCTCACCACTTTTGGCTGGACCAATACTAAGATAAAAATGCATGGATGCTCAGTGCATCTCTAATACAACTAGAGTATGTCCCAAAGCAATGGAAAAGCACTTTTTCTTACTTTAACTCCATGTGTACATATCCTGATGTGTTGCTGTACATACGTTCGTTCCCTCATTTCAGAGTGGCAAGGATTCTGAAACGCTTTGTCACATGACATGAGCGCATTGATGCCCCTGTGAGCGTAGTGCTTTGCCTGCCTGCTCACTTGCGCGTGTCCCGCAGCGTCCCGTGGCCGGCCCCCCACGGGAACGCGTCACTGGTTCTGCTGGGTTAAACCAAGCGGGTTCTTTACCAATGCACTTATGATTTGGGGCGCTCACCAGAACGCGTCCTCCCCCAGTCCTCATTGTGTAAAGTGATTGCGCACAAGAAGGTGCAGTTCTGAACTGCTTGTATATTACTTGTATGTTCCTATATACAGATGTTCTTTATGGTAGCAAACAGGCCTATGCATGGTACCGCTTCTTTTTCAGCAGGTGGCATCCACGGCGCCAGCAATAAACTGTGTCATGTCAGAGTATACTGACCAGTTGTTCCATGCCAGAGCATTGGGCCTGGCAAATCTCCCCTTGTCTGACAGACGGACCGACTTGATAGGACCGCAAGTCTCGTTGTGTAAAATAGTTGGTTGCTGCTATCCGGTAGGTCACGACAGATGACACTACCTGAGCGTAGGACACAACAGGGGACACTACTTGAGTATAGGACATGACTGATGACACTACTTGAGTATAGGACACAACAGATGACACTACCCGTGGAACCAGCAAGCTGACCCTTAGACGTTGCGCTGAAAATCAAAGATTGCAGGTCGGGCAAACGACTTGTAGCACATGTCCTCGAGCCTTGAATGCGCCAACACATTTTCGCTAGGTGTGATTAAGTGCAGTGGCAGACATTTTGATATTTTGTGTGTTGCCTTTCAGACCGACGAACATTACAATAACAACCTACTAGAACAGCCGGAGTAATGATGGTGTGCCAAAGAAAAGGTAGCCCTAGGATGACACCAAAAGGACTGAAATGGCAGTGTATACTTTGACCTGCCGCTGGCTGACTGAAAATTGCAGCCAGGTGCATGACTGCTTGCATAGGATAAAGGCAATGAGTGTGGAGCTGCTCAGTCCTGGCCGTTCCAAAATTCCAGAGTCAAAATGTGCGAGTCCAGTCTTTTGTCCAAGGAACTGATGTATCATAGAGAGCAAAATAATGCGTATGGCGATGCTCTCTCCAACTCTGTGTTGAGGCCAAAGCAGGACGAACATTGTTGTGCATGAATTGCAGGTTTGTAAGCAACCACCAGGGGACGCGCTGTGGAGATCGGGTCATATTTTCCTGGGACCAACCGCCCCCCCCCCCCGCCCTGCAAAGGTCAGTTGGGTCTGGGGCAAGTGCTATGCTTTTCCCCTGTGGTTCCTATACTGTGCACCAAATACAGTGCAGTAGAGTGATGCCTGGTGCTTTTGTTGAGCTAACAGCCCCCAACTTACCGCTGTGTAAGGCACAAGGGGTGAGTGAGGGAGGGGGTGAGGGGAAAAGGACGGAAGAAAGTGTGGGGAAACACCAACGGGAGGCAGGGTGACTGTGTGGCACCTGCGTTCCTGCCCCGCCTGCCCGCCCATGTGTGTGTGCTGTTGGCAGCCTTGCTACTCTGAGGGCACCGGCCGCATCTTTCCCGGTAGTTCCTTATTGGGAGCAGTGTAACTGCGGCTGCCATCAGATTTCAGACGGCTGGCGCGCACATGCACAGAAACCCACAGAAACACCCAACGATGTGTAAATACGTGCCGCGTTGTGTTGTAGGGCGACTTGTGAGTTCTTACGCGAAGTTTGTTGAGCATTCTTCAATGTCTTGTACTGCACCAGTTCTGTGTATACCCCCTCTCCTTGTAGGGGTATGATAAGAGCTTGAATTGTCTCTTCCCTCCTTGTTGCACTGTCCGTGCATCTGAAATTCAAGATATCAGTGGATTTGAATATTGCTGCTCGCTACTTGATGCTCATGCATACTTGTAAGTCTTTTGGCAAACTGATAAAGTATTTCTGTTCCGAGAAAGCTGCAGCGGGTCACCCAAGGACCACAAACCAAGTTCCACGAGTCAGTAGCAATAGGGTTCGCAGGGTTTGCCAGTCCACTCATTTCATCACCAGACGTCTCCGAGGGAGAGTGGTCCAAGGAGCAAGACACTGGCCGTGAGTCACATCCCCATAAGGAGTTTTTGGACATCAAGCTCAAGGCTAGTCTAGGAACGGCAAAAGTCACCTCCCCCAAAGGAAGTAATTACACCACCACAGCAACGTGTTGCTGCACAACGCGGACTGGGCGGCGTCCCAGGACACTGTCGCGCAGAACAGATTGCCAAGCCCCAGCCGCCCCTACCTCATTGTTGACAGCGACGATGGCCACCTGGAGTTGCGGCCATCCCCGGTCCGGACACTTGGTGATGTGACCCAGAAAGGGGAGCATAGCCATGCGTCAACACGCCGTGGAGATATGCCCCTGGTCACAGTCCACACCTCGACCTACGTTCACGCCTGGACCTTAGCGCGGCAGCCACCAACCACGGGGCTCTGCGGGCCAGGTACGGCAACACACCGGTGCAACGAAGGCTCCCTCCCCGAAAGGAATGGGTCTCCGGCCTGTCCGTTCTCCTCCAGCCCTGCATCTACTGCAGAGGAAGGGACGAAACGCCGTTACACATGCACCCGGACTGCAGCCACGCGCGGCTGCTGTGGCTGCACTACTTCGGGGCACTACAAGAGGCGGCCCAACACCTCCTACCGGGGGTAAAATGGAGAGAGGCTTTCTGCTGGCGGCTGGTACGTGAAGCTGCGCAGGCGCAGGGCCCCAGAATCACCTGCTACAGCCGGCCGGGATAAACATCCGTGGATGTGTTTCTCCAGCGCATGCTCCAACTGCCGGCCTTTGCATGGCAGCTCTGCAACCAGAGGCTGGAACAACTCCTCCACACGCCTGACAGCACATCAGCCCGGTTGCAACGGTGGCTCACGGCGGCAATTTGACCCCCCCTCCCCCGCCCCGGGCAGGGACCTTTTGCCCTCCCTTGGCCTGGGGAATGACATGCTGGAGGACCCTAGCCAAAAGGACCCCGACTCTATCAGGACCTGCCCGGAAATTTCTCGGGGCACCTCCAGGAAACACTCTTGCCACCGTGGATTATTGGACGCAACTCTCTGACCGGGTGGGAGGCGCACATCATAGGTGATCCACGACGATCACGGAGCGCCCATGGGACACAGAAACTGCCGTGTGGCTGCGTGTTGTTCCAGACCCGCATACCGCATGGCAGATCAGCATATCCTGGCACCTCCACAAGCCCCTCTCCCCCCGGCTTGTGGTGCATGCGGCCAACACACTGTAGGCCACTGAGATCCGTGGGTGGAAATGGGACACAGCCACCGTCTGGTGGCTCCGCCCTGGCATGAGGTCGCCTGTTTAACAGTGGTGCACTTCAAGGATGGAGAGCCCATCTAAGATGACGCCCTGTCCCGCATGGGCGGCCTCCGGGGGCCCCTGCCCCTCAAGCTTCCCTCCGGCCTCGCCATTGCGCTACGCCGCAGGCCTGGCGGCTCCTTAGAAATGAGGGTGGGCTGGGAGGCTGTTGCAAACGACGGCCTGCTAGCCCTCCTCCACCCGGCCCCCCGCACTGCAGAGGCCGCACCGAGATGCACCGCTGACGGGGTACCCGGCCAAGCATTCACAGGCCCGCCGCCGCACACAAGAGACGGTGGTGCGGGGCCTGGTGGCACGAGCAGTGGTAGAGGACCACGCAGCGCATGCTGCCGCCGCACAAGACGCAGCGGGCAGCATGGGGACCTTTCTCTACGATGCTGCCTTCCCAGATGTCCGGGCCCTGAACAGGGCAGGCGCCCTCAGGCTGCTCTCGGCGATGCTTCGGGTCTCGAAGACCGTGCGTGCAGGCCTCGTGGATCCTGAGGCCGCCCCCTATGGCATCTGCAGGGAGTGGCAGACCCCTAACTGGACATCCCAGCCCCTGTTGATGGGCCACGCGCTTCAGCTGACAGGCGAGGGATCCGCCATCCCCCTCCGCAGCACAGCGCCAGCCCTCCTGCATCTCCTGAGGGCGCGCCATTCGGCGGACGACGCCCCATACCTGAACCAGGCAAGGGGCACCTACCCGCTAGGAGTGTCCGCGCTGGAAGCCGCCCTCCACCTCCTACGCCCAAAGGACGAGGACCTAGACCCCTACCGAGCAATCAGGGATACGACAGAAGGAGACGCACCCCTCTATACGCCGTCGTGTGCGACGCCTTCCCCTGGAAACCCGCCCGGTACCCGGCCCTCCAGCCGGCAACCCACATGCTAAGCAGCTGGGCCCCGCCCGCTCCTACCCCCCCCCCTCTCCTGGACGAGGGGTACCCATCACAGGGGACAAGCCCTCTAGCAGGAGCATCTGGCCACTCTGGTGCTCCTCCTCATGGTGGCAACGCGTGGGACCCAGAGCAGGACCCAGGGGTCCAACCTGGCTCACCTCTAAGCCCGGCGTAGGAGCAGCAGCCGTAGTCAGCCGCCCCCTCCCGGCGAGCAAAGTTCCGGACGAGGTACACTTTTTCCTGCGGATCTGGGGAGTAACCGCCATCTACGGAGTCAACCTGGTGCGGCTACCCTCGGAGACCCCCGACGACCCCTGCAGGCCCAAGGTCCTGAGCTCTACCGGCGGGTGGCAACTCTGGCGCACCAAATACGCCAAATTGGTCACAAACCACCCAATCCAAGCTGATGGATTGCAAATGGCCAGTGACCCCCCAAACGTCACAATTCAGGCCTACCTCCCCACCACTGGCACCGCACAGCACTGCCCACGGGACACCACTGGCGCGCCAGGGAGTGGAAGAGACGACCTGGAGCGCCCGGCTTGGCGACATGCACAGTCCACACTGCATGTGCCCGACTGCATTGCTAAGATGTTGGACTCCGATTGCTCCCCCCAGCAGGACGACCGCCTGCACCGCTGGTCCCGCTCTCCCTCCCCTGTCTCCCCGGGGTCCGGGGGAGTAACCCCCGCGGAGCGAGATGAGCGGCGCCTGGCTGAGGCGGCGGCCACGGCCGAGCTGCTGTCCAAGCGGCTCTGGGTTGCCCTGGGCGACTCTGAACCACCGGCGCTCGAGCAGGCGGCCGCTTCCCCGGCAACTCAGGCCCCAGCCTCCAGCGCCCCAAAAGCAAGTGGGGCCGTGACCCAGCAGGCCCCAGATGCTTTGCCGGGTCGGCCGCGAGGAGCTGCTGCAGCTGGGAAGCAGAGCAGAAAGGACACCAAGTACCACACCCACACGCAGCCCAGCCACACCTGGCTGGGCCCATTGAAGCTGTATCCGCCAAAGGGGCCCCGGGCCTTCGGGGCCCTTTCCTGAAGGGCAACAGAGGGATGCCACAAGCGCCCGTGGCCCGCCCCCCCCGACCACACCGGCAGCTACCGTCACATTGCCACAGCTGCAACGACGGGTGGTCCAGCACGTCCAGGCAGGGCCCGAGGGCGGCGAGAGGGGCCATGGGGGAAGAAGGCCTGGGCGCAAAAGGAAGGTGCGGGCGCACAGCAGCAGGGCCACGGAGCAGAGGGCAAGGGTGTGAAGGGAGCAGGCGGCAAGAATGGAGGGAAAGGGCACAGGAAAGGCAAGGGCGCAGGCGGCAGCGCGAAGGGGCAAAGCACAGAGACAGGGCAGGGGGCGGGAGTGGACAATGGGGGGTCGGAGAATGAGGGACAGGGAAGGGACCACGGGTCGAAGGAGGCAACACAGGACATCAAGGCAAGGGCGGGCCGGAGCTGGACGCGGGAGAAAAAAGGGAAGCGCAAAGGGCACCACCCCGCCCAAAAAGAAACGAAGGGATGCCCCGCGGTCGGAGGTCCAAGCGGTGCAATGGGACCGCCCAGGCGTTCTGCGGATGCTGCCGCACAACGCCGACCACTACCAAGCCATCTACAACATTGACCCCTCTTTGGGAACCCTGGTCTCCCCCCCGAACCCCCCATCACCAACTGCCTACGCCCGCAAGCGCCCCGCGCGACCTCGTCCGAGCGGCACAGGAGCCCCGGGCGGAACCGGTGCGGGCGGGCGCGGAGGTCCCGCGCCCTGCCAGAGCCTGGGTACCGGATTCATGCACCCTCCCCAACCACCTGGGCGGCGAGACCCTCCAAGCGGTGCTGGAGGTGCTGCGGTGGCTGAACTGGGCAAACTCCGGGTACCGAGGGTACCCTTTCGTTTGACAACGTGTGCCTTCAGGTGGATGGAGCGAACCGCGGAGCCCCTTTTTGGGGCTCAATGGCGAGGGAGGACCACGAATAGATCCTCCGGGCGATCATTACTGCGGGTTGGACGGATCAGGAGCCGGAATGGCTGGTTTTTTTGGAAGGGGGGGTGGTCCTCTGCGTCACGGACGCAGATGCCAGTTGGTGAATGCGCTGAGCCCTGCGTGCCGCCCTCAACCACTAGCGCTACTGCTCGAGGAATGTACCCCCGCCGCAGCCCCAGCCCCCGCTGAAACGGAGGCGCAGAAGATGGAACCTCGCGGACTGCGGGCGGACCACGGCCGCGCGCCTACCCCTCGAGGGGACCCACACACCGCCCGGCGGGCTGGAGGGGGGTTTTATGCGACTGGACCGACACCGCGCGCCACCAGGACCCTGAGTGCCCAAACATCTGATTCTGTCCGCTGACCCAGGCCTGCGGCCGCCGGGGGCCGACGCGTTCGGCTGAGCGAGTGACCCTCAAGCCTCGAGCCCATGACCCTGACCTGCGTGCGGGCAACGTTCTGCCCACAACGCCCGTCTGAAGTCCAGTAACCAAACCCCACCGCCTCTTGCAACGGGCACAGGGGGGGGCTCATACCACCGCCCGGTTAGGTACAAGCCCATGACCCCCGCTGTGACGGCACAGGGGATGCCACCCCCCCCACAGGCCATGACTCATCGACCATGTGCAGGTGCCCTGCCCGCCTCCAAACCACTCGCCCACCGGGCGACGCGGAGCAACGACCAGGACACTGCCGCACAGCAGCACGGCCCCCGGGCCCACGGTACACGGTCCGCCACTGGGACCTTCCCACCTGCCAGGGTTGGTCTGCACCCCTTTGAGGCGCAGTCCTCCGGGCAGCCGCCACACCCTCGGACCACGAATGTCTGACCCTTGCAAGTGCACCGGCGAAGCCCAGGGACAGTGCGGGATCATCAGGGAGGCCCCAGCGCCGCTTCCCCTCGAGGAGCGAGGGAGGGGGCACATTGCTGCAACCCAGGCAGGTACAGTGACGGTGCCGATACAACAAGGCACAAACTGCCAACACCGGAGGCCCCAGAAACAGCAGAAGAAGGGGCCCTCCTAACCCTAACGCCTTGGCCCCCTGACCCCAGCCGGCACGCTGAAGCTGCATGTGACGCCAGAAGACGGCCCCGGAGCAGCAGGTCAGTATCCGGAGCCGCTGCCTCTTCACTCCCGCCTGACCAGTAACCACTGTCCCAGACCCGCGGCCCCCGGCAGCAGGCGAAGAGCGGGACAAGCGCCACTGCCGGGGACCCTCGGTCCAGCAGGGCGTACCGCGAGATCCCCCCTGGCAGACCAGCAAGATCACTGCCCTCCCCCCCAAAAAGCAGGCAACCGAACCTGCACAGCACAGCACCGCATCACGGAGAACGCGCGCGACACTACCCCGACACTCCTGGTATTCCCATAACCGAATTTCCCCGAATCCACACAATCGATCGACATGCCGCCAAAATGTACCCAAAAGAAACTTTTTTTACATTTCTAATGGTGCAGTGCCCATCATTTCTGCTTTCATTTTTGTTTTCACCACGGAAATTGTTCAAAAAATTAGCTCTGGGCGTTTATACCATATACAACATATGACTATCCGCGGAAGAAAATGCAACATTTCACATTTTGACATATTTACTAGTTGGATAGTGCAAGTTTGGCTAACAGTCTCATCACTAATTGATGATTGAAAAAAGGTGTCGTTTGCGCGCCCCCAGCAGCTGGAGAACAATAACAATGACACTTTGACAAATCGAGCAAAGACAGCAAAACATCCAAAGTTATCAACGTCCATTCGATTCACGCCGCCTTTGGTCTATCGCTGCTTGATCTTTGCGCTCGCCGTCATTTTGCCTGGCTGCTTTCCTGAAATGTTTACCAAACAGGGCATCAACAACAATTGACTTAAAAGTCAATCGAAGCCTGCTAGCACAGCCGGATTGCGGACACTGGGGACGTCCTATTCGAAATATGCTGAGAGATATCCTCTTGCGTTTCCGACTCCTTTGTTCAAATGGTCCATTGAGAAGCGCAATGCCAGAGCCACTAGAAGCCCCATTAAAACCTTGACTATCTCACCGGAAATGAAAATCTCGCTCAATACCCTCGGCAAAATACCTTGAAAGCGTTTTCTGTAAATGCTTTACCCCGTTTCTGGACATTTGGAGCGATGACATGACAACCTTGTTCGCCGTCACAAGCTCCAATGGATGGTTTTCCACACTGGCACACGACCCCTTCAACATCTTGGACGAGCTTCTCATGCTACGCCTTCGTTTTGTTCTACGCCCGCCGTCACACAACACTCGGGACGAGCAGGCGCAAAAAAACGTCCACATATGTGCCGAGTTCTGCAAATACATTGTCGACACACTCTACCACACTCACTCAAGGGGCAACCAGTCGAAGAACCTTGTGTGTTTTAGATCCTTTGACGATGCTGCCACGCCTAACACTCTATTCGCCAAAGACGGGAGACCTTCCTTTCAAACGCTCCAACGCTTTACTTGTGGGGTACACGTCCCTCATAAAGTTTCTCCAACAAAGGTGGTTGATGGGGAGCTTATCAAATGTCACCAAACAAGGACTGCTTGGATTTTACTTGAGCTAAGCTCTTCGTTCTATCCGAGAGAAGAATGCACCTCCCACACGTATGGCTTCCGTCCCCGGTCCGTTGCATTGATGCTCTCGCGAGAAGAAGCCAGCCGATTACAAAATGCATTTGTTTCCCCCAACGTTGATATCCGCTGCAACTTGATCACTCAAGAAGCGAAGTCGTGGCTACCTCCAACAAGGCAACCACAAGTTAAAGCCATCGGCGAGCTAGGCGATGTTCGTTCTTTTTACAAGCATGTCAACCGGTATTACTCTCGTGCAAAAGACTGTGCCACAGCGCACAAACAAAATAACCACTTCTCTTTTGAGGACACCGTTGCAAAAAAGCGCCTTGCTCCGCCTACTACCGCTACCATTACTCTTTGCCTCCCACCCTTGTGCACGAATTCTACAACTCCGTATCATTCAATGCGCTTTTGCTACTTTGTGATGTCGGAGTCATGCCATGCGAAGAGTTAAGAGAGAAAGCCTTCTTCTGCATTGATCCAACTCGAGAACCCTTTTGTGAGCTCCTGCCTTCGGAACTAATTGGTACACTCGTGGGCCAAACAAAATCTCACGGAGTACGGATCTCCTCCACCAAAATGCGGGGCGCGTTAGGCATCTTTTTTGAATTAGACATCTCCAAATTGATCTCCAGGGGGTCTCTATCAGCATTGCAGACAATGGCCGAAGCATTATTCCAAAACAGGGTCTTTGCTGGTTCTCACCAGAGATTCAAGTACAAAGTTTTCACATTTCATTGAAAGTCGTCAACATGACGATATCTCTGCGGGCGCCCAGCGAAGAGGAGAACGCCTGAGCGTCATATTGCGCAACGTCAAGAAACCCGCCCGTGCGCCGCCATGAGACAAGCCAGTGAAGTGCAGCGCTTCGTTTCCGCTGCGGGTAAGGCTTCCTTCTTCCAGCGCTTCGGTGTCCCGAAGTTTGTTGCGCACTCTCTCACACAGCCTCGGTGCAGGGGTTTTCTCCCAGCCTTTAAGAGGCGTACATGGTCCATGGGGGCCTCCAAACACCAACACTTAACAGCGGCCTCAACTGGCAAAGCTGCCGAACGCCAGCCCTGCACCAAACAATTTGTGAAGCCTGACCCCCCCACGCACTGCTTTTGACCACCCTCCTCAACCGTCCAGATGCACACGACCCCAGCAGCACAGAGCCTGCAGCGCCATCCCTGGTCGGCCTAGCGTCCTCAACTACCCCCTCCCCGACTCTGCCACAATTACCTGCACCGAAAACGGCGGCAAGGCAGTCAAAAGGCTATTGCCGGTCCAAAGGTCCTTCCGTAGGGGCACTGCATGAGTCGCTTCACATCGGAAGCCACAACATGCAAAAAAAACAGTCAGACGCCTTCTTGCTTCACCAGTTAAGCCAGGGAGTAAGAGAACAACAGCTAAACAAACCACCCATATTCCCAACTCACAATCTTTTCCCGGGCCCGACCATCAGGTATTTCTATAACATCGCAAATAACCACAAATGACACAGCGATAGTCTCATTTCCAGACCTAGCCCCGTACGCCAAGCGGTATGCCCTGCATAACCCCAAAGGCTGGCTGTGTACCGCGACACCCACCCTGCCCGGCCGCTGCCGATACTTTTAGTTTTCCGCCTATGTTCCACCTAAAAAACGCCTGACGGTTGAAGCCAGACTTTCACCCATTTTAAAATCCCACCCTCACTTTTTCCTCGTGGAGATTTCAATGCAGTGTCTTGTCCGCACCTGGACCTCAGCCTCACTGGCGACCCGCCCTGGCATTGGCTTCGCCAGGCTACTACATCCTCTCTGCCAGGGCCTGCTGGACACATTCAGAACTGTGAACGCAACATCCCTGCACTTCACTCGTCACAAAGGCCCAACCATGTCGGTCACAAAAACACATCGACCTCCTCCTACCTTCCCCTGCCGTTCTGACCCATGCCTCTCTTCTTGTTTCCTTCATAAACACGGGGAACGCTTCGACCGACCACCACCCAGTTTCTGCTATCTTGGACTTACCGTCTCTGGCTCTGCCTCCCTGGCCGGTCCGTATCCCGTCTGTATTTAGGTGCCTTGATGAAAAGGAAAGCGACATTTTTAAAGCCAAAGTACAGCCGTGGACCCTTTGGATCGCTCAAAACAACCAGGCCCTCTATGGCTTTTCACTTCACCCCCTTGTTCCCATCTTTGATGCCTTTTTCACACAAGTCATGAATCGGCAAGAGCCAGAACCACACATGAAAAATAACGCCTGATTGGAGTCCACAGAGCCTTGGTCCAACACCGCCGACTCAAACGCAGTATAGCCTATTTTTGGGAGGCCGACAAATGTTCCGACATCAGCCTCCGCATGGATGCAGATAACATCACGCCTGATCCAAAGCCGGAGGCCAAAATCCCGGGCGACACCCAGACTTCGTCCCTGATGAAGAGTTTGTGGATATGTTACTCCCCCAGATCCCTAGTGCCCCTGAACATGTCAATCACAAACGAATTACCCCTACCACCCTTGCCTGGCTGGATGTAACCCTAAAGGAAGCATGTCCTGAGAAGCAGGGGGGCGTGACCGAACGAACTTTTACATCCTTTGGGTTCGGGTCCCTCGGGTCAGGTTCAGGAGTTTTGAAGGATGTTTTGTCGCCAGGCCTGTCCCTCCTGCCAGAATGAAAGAAAAGGGTAGGTACAACTCGACAAACGAAATTTGTAAATGGTTGAAATAAACGCTAATTAGCATAAAGAACTGCTAGGCAAAAAAGCGCTCCGCGAAACACGTTAAAACGCGACAGAAACATTTCCAACCCTAAATACGTGCATAACTTACGCTGCAAGCTCCGTGACGCTCATGCAAGTGTAACGCCGTGCCCCTCATCGTTCAAGAAGCCGTTAATGCAAAGAAAAACCCGTCGTGAGCAACGTGTGTAACTCCAAAATGCTTTCCAATTCGCAAAGTCCCGACACCTCGTTCCTTCTGCTTTTTCTTTGTTCCTCATTTACCTCCCTTCCCTACCTGTTCCGCCCCTCTCCTCCCTTTGTCAGCTCAGGCCAACGGCCTTCGGGGAAACGCGGTCAACCCCTGGCAATTCAAAACCAATATCCACAACGACGCCATTGAGGTCGGCGGGTAACATGTAATTCAGGCCAATGTTGCAGAGGTCTTGCTGCCTGCCTGCGTGCGTGTGTTGGGTAGTGTCTAATTTTATTTCTTAAAAAAATTCAAAGTTTGTTTTGTTTTTGACAATACAGAGGTTTTTAAGGTAGTGAGCAACAGCAAAAACCAGCAGCAACGGCAACAGGACAGGAGAACGCAACAGCACAGCAATACACGGCAGCACAGCACAACAAAGACGCACAGCGTCACAGGGCACAGCGCAGGGTAGCAGGGCGCCACAACAAACGACCACTAACAATAGGGCACCAACCAGACCAGCCAGGGACACCGAAGCTGCAACGAGCCGCCAGGAAACAACAACAACAATCACCAGCGACAAACAAACAGAAACCACAGGCAGCACCACAGGACACCGCCCAGCGCAACAGAGAGAACAGAGCAAAATACAGGGACACAACACAGGAGGGACAGCACAGCACAACACAGTACCGCACAAGAGGCGCCGCGGCACATCACAACAGAACGCAGGAGAACACAGCACAACGCGCAGCAGCGCAGCGCAACACCGTACGCAGACCACCAAAGGAAACAGCACAGCACACAGCGAAGCCCGGCGGCACCAGACGAGAGAGACAGCATAGACCAAACAAACAGCACGCTGCAAGTGCAGCAGCACAGGGCAGCACAGCACAGCAGAGCGCGGGGAGGACAGGGAACGCACACGACCACTCCCCAGGACACACACAGCACAGAGCACAGCGACAAACAACGGCACGCACCAACACACCAGGGCAAAACACACACAGTGCAGAGCACACAGCGCAGAGAAACACGACAAAATACAGCGCCCGAAGGCACAACACCCCAGGGCGATGGACAGTGCCCGAGGGCACGACACAGCAAGCAGCGGCACGGAACAGAACGAGACAACACAATGCAGCGCACAACAGCACAGCGCCGTGTCGCACGACGCGAAGCAATGCCGCGCAGCACAGCAACCAGGGACACAGCACTGCACACGGCAACGCAGACCAAGGCGAGACAGCAAGCCGTAACGCAAACAACACAGCGTGACAACACGACGAAAGACGCAGCACAACACACAGTTGCAAGCAGTGGCACGGCACAGCACAGCGCAACACACAAAATGCCATCCCAATGAACACCGCTCAACATGCAGCAGGCCACAACAACACAAGGCGGGCCACCACAGCACCACACGCAGCACAAGGAACTACACACACAACCGAGTGGGCAGGGGGGGCAGGGAAAAAAAAGAGGAGGAGGGGGAAGGAAGCCGCACAGCGCCAAGGCTGAGGGCGCCCGAGGCCAGAAGCAAGCCAACGCCATGGCCAGAGACAACCGGGGCGCAAGGCACAGAAGGGGGAAAAAGGGGGGGGGGCTGGGGGGGGGGGGCAGGAGGGGGGGGCAGAAGAAAACGCAGAGTGCCAAGGCAAAGGGCACCCGGGGCGAGAATGCACAAAAGGCCGGAGACAGCGAGCAACAGGTGAGCGAGTAAAAAAAAGAAAAAGAAAGGAAGGGAAACACAAAAAAGAAAAGAATAAGATAAGGGCAACCCCAGTCTGGACGGGGCCGAGCAGAGAAGAAGGACAAAACAGCCAAAAGAACGGTGAGGCGCACCAAAACGCGCCCGGGAGGCCGGGTTGTCCGACCGGGCCAAGAAGAGCACGCACAAACACACAAGCAGTACACCCGGACGTGGCGTCCTCCGACGGTGTCAACAAGAAACAGCCCCGGTGCACCGGCCGAGTCCCCCTTCAAAAGACGAATGTACAAGAAACCGGAGGCGTGAGTGACCGGGTCCACACACGCAAAACCACCGCAGCGCACGCAGCCCAAGAGCAACGCCAGAGGGACCCGCTAGGGACAACCTAAGAGCGGGGCCCCTGAATGGGTACGACGCAGAGCGAGCCTGGTGCCCGTTCCTCTGCAGGGGGCAGCGGCAGGCCAGGTGAGCCTGGTTCTCGGCCGGCCTCCATGTGCCCCGCGCACCACAGCGACGGGAAAGACAACCGGAGCACCGAGAGCGACCGGACCGGACGAGGTGTGGCGCACCAATGCGGGGCCATGAGGTGTGCCGGAGGGGCACGCTGCCGGCCACAATCAGGGCACACGGACAGGTGCTAAGCAACAACGGCCACCGGTTGCCGCAAACCCGGGAAGCGCGAACAACAACCACCAAACCAAGGCACGGGAGATGGTGCCGAGGCAAACAAAGCCCCCCACGGAGTGTGGGTGCCGCAAGGGCGCTTGGCCAGTGGAGAGAGCGCGCCCCCACACCGGCACGCCGCACCCAGAGCCAAAGGGTAGCGGGCCTGGGAGACACGCCCCAAGGATGGGCGGTCAGGGGAGGGAGAGTGCCCAACCCCTGAAAACCCTCACAGAGGGACGAGGCGCTGCCAACCAGGCGCCCTTGTGCCGCGCCCACAGGGCGCAGAGACGGCTCGCCAGAGCGTGCGCTGTGGTGTTGGTGACGGGTCTGCACGCCCAAAACCCCCCGCCCCCATGGCCAGCGGGCGTTGGGCCCCGGCAGCCTGCCCCAAGGACAGGTGGTTCGGGGAGGGAGAGTGCCCCACCCCGGACACCCGTCACAGAGGCACGATGCGCCCGCCCCCCGGACGCCCTCGTGCCGCCCGAACAGCGCGCAAAGCCAGTTCGCAAGAGCGTGCGCTGTGGGGCTGATGACGGGTCTCCACGCTCGCACACCCCGCGCCCAGGAAAAAGGGGCAGCGGGCCCCGGCCCTCTGCCCCACGGTCTGGCGTACGGGGGGGGGGAGAGTGACCAACCCCAGAAATCCCTCACCGAGGCACGAGGCGCCCCAACTGAGCGTTCTCATGCTGTGCCCACAGCGCGCAAAGCTAGTCCGAAAGAGCGTACGCAGAGGCGTGGGTGACAAGTTCCCTCGCTCCCACCCCCCTGCCCCCAAGGAAACCGGGCAGGGAGCCCCTGCCGCACGCTTAAAGGACAAGTGGTCGGCGAAAGGAGAGTGCCCGACCCCGGACACCCCTCTGGGACGCACGAGGTGCCCCCCTCTGAGCGCCCTTGGGCCGCCCCTACAGTTTGCAAAGCCAGCTCGCAAGAGCGTGCGCTGTGGGTTGGGTGACGGGCCCCAAGCTTGCAGCCCCCGCGCCCACAAAAAACGGGCAGCGGGCCCCGGCCGCTTGCCCCAGGGACGGGCGGTGGGAGGAAAGAGAGTCCCCACTCCAGACACCCCTCTTAGAAGCACGAAGCGCCCCCTCCAACCTCCCTTGGGCCGCCCGCACAGCGCGCAAATTCAGCTGGCAAGAGCGTGCCCTGTGTGGTAGATGACGGGTCTCGACGCCCGCAGTCGCCGCGCCCACAGAAAATGGGCAGCAGGCCCTGGCCGCCTGCTGCAAGGACAGGCGGTTTGGGAGAGGGGGGGTGTCCAATCCCGTACACCCCTCTCAGAGGCAAGAGGCGCCCTCCTCCGGCCGCCCTTGGGCCGCCCGCACAGCGCGCAACTCCAGGTTGCAAGAGCCTGCGCTGTGGGGTAGGTAATGGTAAGCTATGATTTTGAATCTGATTTTGTCACATAACTCAGTATCTGGGCATGTTTTCAAACAGCATGGAAATCTCTACATAACTGCGAAGTCGATTTTTGAAAAGTCGAATCTTTTGGAGAATGCATTTCTGATCTGGCATCGCACTCACTAAGGATTTCCCGTAGTCGCAGATTCATTCGCGATTTAGCAAAACCGTAGCCATGGCACGGCAGTCAACAGGGTCCCGTGATTGGGGAGGAGTCCCGGTGACGGTGCAGGGGGGAGGGGGCGTGGATGCACCTGCCATCCAGGGTCACATATGCGAGGAAGCCTGATGAGGATATATGGTCGTTTGGATGTGTGCTTTGTGGTATGATTGATTGGGGTTTGTGACAAAGTGGTGAGAGGATTTGAAGAGCAATATGAAGAGGCCAGGAGGGTATTGTCTCAAACAGACAATCTTTTGCTCTCTTTGTCCATCTGTGTTGAGTTTTGGAGGTCATTTGCTTGCTCGCTAAGGTACATTAATGTGCTGATGTACGTAAGAAGGAAGTTTTATTGTGATATCAATGATGACAACCTATGGGATGACTGGCATCAAAACTGAAGATAGAATGTGACATGGATGATGGTATGGTTGCATTTGTGATGGGGCTCACATTCGAATTAGGGGTTTGTTAGTGAGGTCAGATTATGAATCACAATGGGCTGTGAGTTGGTTTTGAAAGGACGGAAACAATGGTATTTGTTTGGTTTGACATTTCACTGTCATGTCTCTGTGTGCTTAGGAGGAGTGGTGCTGTGTTATGGATTTAGATAGTGGATGTTTGTACAAGGATCAGTGTAGGATGTTTTGGTTGTTGTGTGCAGCCTGGTTGCATGATTGGATGATGGCTGCTGGCAAGATGCAATGGTGAGGTCATTTGGAGGTTAGTATGATTGTGTGTAGCAATACCTTCATGGGGCTCGATGTGCCCATGGGTGTGTGGGTATGAGTGGACCGTGCACGCTTGTGCACACTGTATTCATGCACTGTGCACACTGCACGCACATTCCATGGCTTATTGTGAGGAATGCATCCTTATTTGAGTGTGACGTTGATGGTGCTTGTCACCGTTTCGTTTCGCCCACCAAACCCTTAAGTTCAAAGTCCCTTTCGCAAGTCCACTTCAAAGAGAATCGGTTTCAACATGCTAACACGAAGTCGGCGGACGGCTAAATCCGAGCAACGTTCATTTCGTCGTTTGTAGGTGCACAATGCAAGCACACAAGCTGCACATTGCATGCACGCACTGCGCACACAGCATTCACGCACTGTGTCCACTGCACGCACGCATGCCGCACACTGCACGCACGCATGGTGCACACTGCACGTTTGCACGGTGCAAATTACATTCACGCACTGTGCACACTGCACGCACGCATGCAGCACACTGCACGCAAACACTGTGCACACTGCAGTCGTGCACTGGGCACACTGCACGCAGGCATGCTGCACACAGCACGCAAACGCTACACACACTGCGGTCACGCACTGTGCACACAGCAAGCACCCAGGCTGCACAAAGCACGTCAACACTGCGCACACTGCATTCACCGACGGTGCACACTGCAAGCACACATGCGGCACACTGCACGCACGCATGCTGCACACCGCAGACACGCATGGTGCTCACTGCACGCCTGCACTTTGCAAACTGCATTCATACACTGTGCACACTGCACGCACGCATGCTGCACACAGCACGCAAACACTGCGCACCCTGCATTCACGCACGGTGCACACTGCACACACGCAGGCTGCACACAGCACACAAACACCACGCACACTGCGGTCACGCACTGTGCACACAGCACGCACGCAGGCTGCATAAAGCACGCAAGCACTTTGCACACTACATTCACCCACTTTGCACACTGCACGCACGCATGCCGCACACTGCACGCACGCATGCTGCACACAGCACGCACGCATGGTGCACACTGCACGCCTGCACTGTGCAAACTGCATTCAAGCACTGTGGACACTGCCCCCACGCATGCTGCACACAGCACACAAACACTGCACACACTGCATGCGCGCACTGTGCGCACTGCCCCCACGCATGCTGCAGACAGCACGCAAACACTGCGCCCACTGCATTCATGCACTGGGCTCACAGCAGGCACGCATGCTGCACACAGCACGCTCGCATGGTGCAGACTGCACACCTGCACTGTGCAAACTGCATTCACGCACTGTGGACACTGCCCCCACGCATGCTGCACACAGCACACAAACACTGCGCACACTGCATGCGCGCACTGTGCGCACTGCCCCCATACATGCTGCAGACAGCACGCAAACACTGCGCACAATGCACTCATGCACCGGGCACACAGCACGCACGCATCGCTGCACATAGCACGCAAGCACTGCGCACACTGCATTCACGCACTGTGCGCACTGCCTGCACGCATGCTGCACACAGCACGCGAAGACAGCGCACACTGCATTCACGCACTGTGCACACTGTACGCATGTTTGCTGCGGACAGCACACAAGGACCACGCACACTACAGTCCCGCACTGTGCGCAGAGCACACATGCGTGCTACACATCAGCACGCAAGTACTGCGCACACTGCATGCACACTGTCCCCACGCATGCTGCACACAGCACGCAAACACTGAGCACCTGCATTCTTGCACTGTGCGCACTGCCCGCACGCATGCATGCTGCACATAGCACGCAAACACGGCGCCCATCGCACACAGGCAGTGTGCACATACACTGCATTCAGGTACTCCACACACTGCAGTCACGCACTGCTTACACTGCACGCAGGCCGTGTGCACACCGCAAGCAACCATGGTGCACACTGCATTCAAGCACTGTGCACACAACGCGCAAACACTCTGCACACTGCACGCATGCACTGCGCACACAGAACTACCTTGGAGCAGAACTGCAAATGTATTGTTCTGCATTTGACCCCTCAGTTGTTCTAACGCACCTGCAGCTTGTGTGTTTATCTAGTGCATTCCTGTTGTTTGTTGGGTTAGGATTGGCTATGAAGAACTACTGGAGACCTTTTCGGTGTGCTATCTTCAGTGTTTACAGGGGTATCAGTGTGGATTCCCCGCCCACCCTCCCCCTGCAGAGCAGCACCATCAATGCTGTCAATATCGACAGCCAAGAAGCTGCAGTCATTTGTTGGACTGTGGTATTTTGGATTTTCTTCACAGCATTTCAGCATGCTGTGTTAGTGTTATCGTTTTGTTGTTTTGTGTTTTGTCACTTTTGTTGCCCTGTTTGCAGGATGTAAGTATGAAGGCAGTCGACTAAGGGTCGGGAGACATTTTATTCGATCGCCAGAACCTCAGGTCTCATGTTCTGCATTTTGTCGTGTGGTGTTCTTTTGTCACGCATTGTCCATGCGTGCATTCGTATATGCACCGCGTTTGTTGCCACGTGCAGTTCGTTCGTTTGTTTATCCATGTGTTTGTACGTGCATGGTGTTCCTTCGTTCGTCGGTGCACTGCGTTTGTTCGTACGCGCATTGTGTGTGTTCATACGTGGATGAGTGATTTCGTGCGTAGATGCCGCTTTTGGCCTCATTTTTCGCTCTTGCTTCGCAGATGCGTTTTTTGCACCGTGCATCCCCGCTTCCCCTGGGGTGCTGGGGCCGCAGATGCGTTGGAGATATGGTGGTTTGTCAGTGACAGTCAATCTGGAGTTTTATTTGCAGAGCATATTCCTAGGTGTGCCAGTGCTGGATAGTGTCAGGTACAGGGGGTCTGCTGGTTTGACCGGTATGTTAGTGTGCATTCCACAGCATTGCGACCCATTTGGTTTTGTGAAGCTCTGTAATTGAGTGCAGAGTCTCAAGCGATTAAGAACAGGTTGCTGGTTGTTGTGATTGAATATTGGTAATGTTGTGTGTAGTTCACAAGAGGTCTGGGGTCTGTGGTGTTTCCTTTTTTAGTAGTAAATGGAGTAGGTCTGCACGGTTCTTCAGTGGCGGGGAGGTCACTCAGATGTGCCAGCCTCCCCTTCAGTCCAGTTTTTGTTTTGTTGTTGTTTGCCAGGGGATCTGTTCCAGTGGATAGGCATCTCCTGCTGCTAATGCGACCATCTGAAAACTTCTGGCGGTATGTGGGTCAACTACCGATGTGTGCTGTGGCTGTTGTTTTCTCAGTTGCCGTCTGTTTTCGGAATTGTAATCAGTGATGATGGGCGGCAACTCCGCGTCAGACTTCTGCTTCTCTTCTCCAGATGGATCCCAGGCCACTCAAAGCGCCCCGCCAAGAAGGAAAGGTGCCAAGGAGAGGGCTATTTCCCGAGAGCGCAGCACCAGCTGCAGCACCGCAGTCCGGGCTTCTAATATCGGAGCATCACCATGACTGCACTCCATCAAGGGAAAAGTATGTCCTCTGATACGTTGGGATACTGGTAAACTTGAGTCATGCGAAACAGCATGTTGTTGCTTTGGTCGCGCACTGGCGACACGTTTACGGTGACAGATGAATGGCATCTTGAGTGCAGCTGTGCCCTTAGTTTAGCCCCCAGTTTAGGCTCCTTATTAGTGCCACACTGCCGTCTGTCCCTTCACGCTGCTTTCCGTCACGCTGCATTCAATGATACTAGACATGCATACGGTTACGTGTATTGGTTTAATGAAATAGTTTGTGGTAATGTGTGCTTTGTGTAAAGAGTAGCCAATGTTTGCATACGTTTGCGCGGGATCAACTGGCCGAGAGAACAACCAATTATATGGTCTCCGTGATTAACAGTTCTCCCTTCCCTTGCACTACGTGGCAGTTTCACTACGGGTGTCCAGCGATGGATACCCCCCCCCCCCTCAAAATCTGGGGTTTTACCCATGAAGAGACGGAAAGCACCTGACAGAGACATTGGCATTTACATTGGGAAATGTGCAGAAATGGTCATTTGTCTGAGGGGTTTTGCAAAAATACCATATTGCAGGGTACCGGTGCAACCTTTTCAGGCTGGTGGAAAATCGCACCGAAACAGACAGGCCAAATTTCACGGTTTGTTATTTTATTTTGACAAACGTCGGCTACGAGAACCGCTGTCACCTATTTTGGGGGTGTAGAAAGCAAATGGAAACTCATTACTGGCAAAAAATCCTGCTTGGCTGCCTTTTACCGGCCATAGGTAGGCACACTGGCGTGCAACGCGACCAGGTAGGAGCATCTGTGCATTGCTGTGTTCTTCACATCTCTTGCATCCAAGGCACTGTACTGGACTCTGTATAATGCAGACCTCTGAGTTATTTCGCAGTTTCAGCCATGAATGTTGTTGGTATTGACACGTATACACGCCGTACAGTTGTGCCTGCAACGACTTGTGGTTCATATGCCTTCGTATTTGTCTGTGAGTTGGACTCAGGGACTCACGGACTCAGGGGGGCAAGTTTGGAAATAAATCGAATACATAACCATTTTGAAAAGGTTTTCATGAAGACCCCCCCTATTTTGCGGGCGCTGAATCCAAAAACAGTGGGTATGGGGCCGAGAGGACATATGGCAGGAGTCATTTCAAGTAAAAGTTGCATGCAGGTAGTTAGTGCCACGTATGGTGAAATCTTGTAAAACGCCCCCGCCCCGGGGGCCATTTTTTTTGGGAAAAACAGGTAAATGAGCCTTTTGAAAATGTTTTCATGAGGACCCCCCCTTTTTTTGGGGGCGCTGAATCCAAGTAACATGCTTCTAAAGTCCAAACAATTGCTTTTTGGGTACGTTTTGAGTAAAGTTGTGTGCCACGTCTGGTGAAATCTGGTAAAACGCCCCCCCCCCCGGGGGGGGGCCATTTTTTAGTGAAAACGGGTAAATGAGCCTTTTGAAAATGCTTTCGTGAGCACCCCCCCTGTTTTGGGGGCGCTCAATCTAAAAAACATGCTGTCAAAGTCCAAAAAATTGCTTTTTGGTACGTTTTGAGTAAAGTCGTATGCAGGTAGTTAGTGCCACGTCTGGTGAAATCTGGTAAAACGCCCCCCCCCCGGGGCCATTCTTTGGAAAAAACGGGTAAATGAGCCTTTCAAAAATGTTTTCATGAGGACCCCCCCTATTTTGGGGGCGCCGCATCCAAAAATTGTGCTCACGCAGTCCAAGAAATTGCTTTTTCGGGTACTCTTTTAGTAAAGTGACTTTTTTGCCCGTAAAATCATAGGTGACACCCCCCGCGCCCACAGAAAACGGGCACCGGGCCCCGGCCGTCTGCCCCGAGGACAGGCAGTTCGGGGAGGGAGAGCTCCCAAGCCCCGACACTCCTCACAGAGGCACGAGGCGCCCCCCCGCCCACCCACGTCCTCGTGCCGCCCCTGCAGCGTGCAAAGCCAGCTCGCAAGAGCCTGCGCTGTTGGGTTGGTTACGCCCCCATGCCCACACACCCCGCAGCCCAAGGAAAAAGAGCAGAGGGCACTGGCCATCTGCCCCAAGGATGGGTTGTTTGGTGGAGGGAGAGTGCCCAAGCCCGGACACCCCTCACGGAGGCACGGGGGGCCCAACCCGACGCCCTGGTGCCGCCCCCACAGCGCGCAAAGCGAGCTCGAAAGAGCGTGCGCTGTCGGGTTTGCGACGGGCCCCCAAGCCCCCACGCCCTGCGCCCGAGGAAAGAAGGGCAGCAGGCCCCAGCTGCCCGCCCCAAGGATGGACCGTCGGAGGAGGCAGAGTGCCCAACCCCGGACAACGCGAAAAAAGAACATGGCGGCCCCGGCCACATGGGCTGACCACCGTGGGGGCGCAAGACCCGGAGCCAAGCAGGGAGACACGGGGACCAGGTCAGCCCCCGCCACACTAGACAGGCGGAGCACGGGACCCGGGCAGGAAACACAGAGGGGCATGGACTGCCTGGAACGGGCCTACCAGCGCCCTGCACGGGTGCCGCGCGAAGTCCGCGCGTCACACGGAGGGCGAACACCGCGGGACAGGGCAGCACGGGGCGCGCACTAGAAGGGAAACCGGA
Source organism: Eutreptiella sp. 'Long Island Sound 2002' (assembly GCA_964036045.1). Taxonomy (NCBI): domain Eukaryota; phylum Euglenozoa; class Euglenophyceae; order Eutreptiales; family Eutreptiaceae; genus Eutreptiella; species Eutreptiella sp. 'Long Island Sound 2002'. Next base: position 890 of record CAXIWF010000634.1, on the reverse strand, counting down.
CCGAGCTCGCGGAAAGCACAGACTGCGTGGTATGGCGTACCAACAGGCGAGGCCAAGGGACACCCGCTCGGGGCAACCCGCAACATGCACCGCAAGGGGCGCGAGGAAGGGGGGAATCAGGGGCGGGGGTAAAACGCGAACCGACACCAGCCCCGTCCCCCCTGATCTGCCCTGAGCGCCTCGCACACACGAACAGGGCACTGCACCCGCCAAGGCAGTAGTGGTGCACAGCGCCACGCACCAACTTCTCGGCTAGGCAGCCTGCGCGCCAGCCCATGGGTATCCCACTGGCGACAAGCCAGTGACACGGGCTCCCTCCCCGCAGGCACCCACAGTGACCATGCATTAGGGGCGGGAGGCAGTCACTAATCGCGTGCAACCTAGTTGCAAAGTAACACACTGACTGGGTAGTGCCAAAATGGGGTAGCCGGGGAGAACAAGGCTCCAAGCCTTGTGAACCAGCATGACTCCGCCGCAAGGCATGACTTGTGTCATGAACATCCCCCCACCAGGTTCCGGTGGGAAGGATATCACCTGGCCCGACCAAGTGGCCCCCCGCGGTCAAAAGGCATCTAGTATCCGCAACCTCAAACCTCAAACCTGAAACCCCAAACTTTTAGATCATCCACCTGCTTGCCTGCTCCTGCAAAGAGGCCCTGGTTTCGTTTACCAATAAACTGATGCTCCAGGGGCTGCCATCACACTGGGCACAGGCCAATCTGGCCATGCTTCATAAAAAGGGTGAGCCGCATTCAGCCGTTAAGTATCGCCCTATTTCCCTCCTCAACTCCTGCTACAAACTGATTGCCAAAGGGCTGCTTGCCGAATTAGAGCGGCTCATCACCCGGTACAAACTAGGCCATCCACATCCACAAGTTTACGGTAGCCTG